>SZWC01001644.1:167779-211715 GCA_023375785.1 Penium margaritaceum
GGGGGGGTAGGTTTGCACACATGCACGTGCGTGTGTGCATGTCACATGCGTGCGTGAGCAGCGAGGGTGAGCGCATCAGTGTGTTTGCCTGCTTGTGTGTGCACAGTGTGCGTGCATGCTTGTGTGTGTTCGAGCATGCATGTGTGCGTGCCTGCATGCCTGCCTACATGCGTTCGTGCATGTGTGAATGCCTGCCTGTGTGCGTCTGTGCTTGAATAACTGCCAAGGTGAAGCAAAGAGCAGAAGACAGCAGAAGAAGCAGCAGCAGCAGCAGCAGCGGCAGGAGGGCGGCGGCGGCGGCGGGCGGCAGAAAAGCAGAAGCATGAGTAAGGCGGGGATATTTTTCACCATGGAGTCAGATTAGTTTGTCTGATAGGCTTTGATACGCTACCACAACTGGTGTCCGACATCAATGTGGAGGATGAAGCTTCATGTGAGACATTGCGCTCCTTGCGATATGCCTAATCTTGCCACTCAGTTTCATGTTCTGAACAGAAGCATAGTGCGACGCGATCGTGCCTGCACACCCGGCTCTGTGGTGGCAGTCTCGGGCTCTTCCTCTTCAGTGTGTTGCTAGGGGACTGCTACGCTGGACCTTGCAGTCAGGCTGGTGACGGTGGCACGGTTGTGGAGCCTGACAGGCAGTGGGTGCAGCGAGGTGGGCACTCGCGCGTTCACACACATTCCGGTGCATGCATGCGCGTGTGCATGTGCAGCAACTCCAGTGAAGCAAGTCCAGTGCAGCAAGTCCAGCGCAGCAACACCAGTGCAGCAACTTCATTGCAAGATTGGACTCTCAAAACCGCACACACAACACATCCACACAACGCACGCGCGCATCACGCGGCATGCATCGAGCATTGCTTGCATCGAGCTGGATGCCAGCTGGCATCCAGCTGGCATCCAGCGCTTCCACCGTGCGCAAAATGTCACGAGCTTGGACTCACCAATGGCTGTACATCCACACGCAAACAGACCCACCAATGGCTGTACACCCACACGCAAAAAGGCCGCCGCGCCGCACCGCCGCACGCAAGCCGTCCGTCCATGCTTGCTGCTCCACGAGCAGCTCGGCGCCCAGTGGCTTGCGCTGCTTCGCTCGCGCTAAATCAGATGCCGGCTGGAGGCGCTTTGTGCCAACCAGAGACGACCCGCTACGGACAGCGCTTGCGAAGGTTGTGGCCTATCCTAGTCCAGCGGTTAGAAGGCGGCCCACCCTCTGCGAAACCCCATGTCGCCCCTGTGCCACAGCACAAATGGGTGACCGTCCTCCGCGCACGCGTAGCATGTGTAGGGGACATCGCCGCAGGAGACCGTGAGCGAGCTGCTTTCTCTATCGACTGCATTACTGCGGCACAGCGACACCGTGGCACTGCAACAGGGGGGAGGGCTCGCGCTTGCGCCTGCGCCTGCGCCTGCGCCTGCGCCTGCGCCTGCGTGTCCAGCGCGAGCGCCTGCACACGCGCTCTTGCTCTGCATTTCCAAACAGGGGCCTCTTTTTGTTTGTGCATCGCCGCGTTTCTACGATTCCAAGACCCATCTGCCGCCGGCAAGTTTCAGATCGTTTCTATGGTTGGATTTGAAAAACGCACCCGTGACCGTCAACCAAGCATCCCCACCCTGCCTTCCCACGCGCTGGAACTCGCCAGGCGGCATCCAACACAGCCGTCGGAGGCTCCCACGTACCTACACCAGGGTCGGTGTCGATGATCACCTTCTTCGGCTGCTGCGACGGAGCAGGAGCGGCGACTCCGTCTGCTTGGCCCGCCATCTCGGATCGACGCGATTGCAGTGGCAGAGGGGTAGCAGCAGCAGCAGCAGCAGCAGCAGCAGCAGTGGCAGCAGCGGCGGCACTAGCAGCAGGAGCAACAATAGCGGCAGAAGCAGCAACGGCAACCAGCAGAGGCAGCAAGAAGGTGAAGCAGCAGCAACAGAGCGATCGACGAGGGGAAAGCGCTAACGACGCACCCTTCGACTTTTCACCCAGTCTTCTTTGAATGTTGCTGATAGGTTTCGACTCGCTAGACCCAGCAACCTCCCACGCGTAGCGTCCGTAGGCATCGCCTGCGCTGCGCGCGTGGGGACTGGCGACACAGAGTTGAGAATGGCTAAGATCCAAAACAATGACTTTCACTTTCTGTCGGCTTGGCTGAAAAGGCGCGAGACAGGAAGATATACAAAACCAATTTTCACTGAACTATTCACAAATTGAGCGGCTGTTACAAAGCCCGTTCGACATACACAGTACATCAATATCGCATTCGATTTTTTCTAGTGTCTTGCTGTCCCAGAGAAAGCTGATCTCTTTCATGAAGGTCTGCTTCTTTTAAATGATAAATTCAGACAGATGTGAATGATAAACGCAAAAACAAATACATGGTTGTGGGTTTTGTAAAGATCACTACTCTACCAAGCCCCATGGTAGAGGGACATGGGCGATTGCACTTGTTCCACCATGAAGAAGAGATCAAACTTATATGTCAAAACTTCACATGAAGAACTCCACATAAGATGAGGGATAAATAAGCATCGTCTTGACTCATTAGTGGCTCCATCACAACTTATCCTTCATATGAGAAAGAGGTGTTGTATTATCTAATGATGAAATTGGTACTTGGACAGTGATGAAGTGAAGAAATAAATCAACTAATGAAATCCATCACATGTTACATGTTTTCATCACTTCCCATAATAAAACATGCACTTCGGGTCGTCAAATCAGCATGATGTGTCCTATGATTCTTTGTTTAGTATCACACCACCCAACTTTGCACAAATCCAATGAATTGCCTTTATTCAAAATTACTCTTCTTAGGTGGTGATAAGCCTTAAAATCCTCAATGTTTTTCAAAAAATGATTATAGATCAAGAATTCTATCACATTCTCATAACACATAACATAAAATAATTTGTGTTAAAGGTGAATATCTAATCTCTTTGCATTGAGAATGTATTGAATCTAAAAATCATAAGGCTATCATAAAATGATGAAAGTTATCATTAACTTGGTGATCTGTTTTATGGGGGGGTCCATTTTGTGGCATTGGATTCATTCATAATTCCCCAAACCATTCGTGTACATTTGGTTTCATCGAGCAAAGTTAAGAATTAAGTTACGTGCTAAGGTCATATTTGAGCAAACTGACCACTCATTTTGTCCTTGATAACCAGTTTTTTGTCCAGCTGTAGAAAAGCGCTGTTTCCTTTCAATCTTCTTTGAATACAATGGTCATTCAAGCGTAATTGGATATTATGGATTGATCAGGGAAGCGGTGGTGAATTCGGCGCCGTCCACAGTATTGATGAGAGTTTTCGGACGGCGCCATCGCATCCGAACCTGAGGGCAAAGCCGTAGCTAGACTTCGTACAGGAAACGAGCGGGAAATTGCCAAGTTCAAAACTCAATGTTTACAACAACTGAGCAGGGTGCTTGACCAGAGGGAGAGTCTTTCGGCAGCGCGGACTGCGCGATGCCACGTCACATCGCTTTCCACCTGGGTGGACAAGAAGCAGCCGCACGCGGCCGCCCCGTGCTTCAGCCTCCACCAACGTCAGACCTACCGCCGACTTGGGGATGCGATGACTCAAGTGTGACGCAATGGAGAACTGTCGTAGCTGCGGAAAAGTGAAGGGTGAGTGATCCCAATGCGACCATCCACCGGTCAACTGCCTTGGAAATGAGGTCAGAAACATGTCCAAGTACCCCATGATCGGAGATCAATCTCAACAAACCCCCATCCGCAAACTCTTATTCTAAGATCTCCCCACTTTCGTTTTTTACTAACCATATGTTACGTCCCTGACGTACACAACGTTACGTCGAATGGAGCGTAGATGATGAACAGGTAGAATTTGCGAGGAAAAACTCGGTTTATAATTTGAAACACTTTAGCGATTTACAATGAGCGGTAAGTGTACTTCCATGACAAGTGTCAAAATGGTCCAAAGTCGAGTTACAGATGAAGCATAGTCAGGGTCGATGGTCAATTGTCAAGCAACTCGTGCGGTTTTGCGTCATGAGTGGTCGGATTCGAGACAATGAAGATGCAAGATGCATCTTTCTACATCCAGACTTGTCATGACGCATCCAGAAGTCGACCGAACGGTCGTGATACTTCAGATCGTAGGTTCGCGAGAGTGGTCGAAGCTGTCAGAAGATTTGAGAACATCCACTGGGTGCGTGGTAGATGGTCAATTTGTCCTCGGCTGTTGGAGTGAATATTGCACTTCTTGCGACGCGATGGGCTATTTGTGTAATAACACAAATGCCCACTCGAAAAGATTAGGGAATCGTGTGCGTCTGGTACGTACCACTTCCCCACCTTTTAGCCGCGACGTCCCGACGCGCGTGCACATATGGCTCGGAGACGGCGGTAGTAGCATTTGATGAGATAATCGACGTCTCGGAGATTGTCGTAGTGTTCTCAGCTGTTATGCCCAGCGCCATAGTCGTCCCACATGACAATGTATTCACTTCTCTTGCCTCGTCCTTGAATCCATGTCTTCGTCCACTTGAACGAGAGGCGGACGAGGGACATCTCTGCTAGAGAGGTTCTCTCCGGGGTCTCGATAGTATATGAGTCTGCTGACATGGAATACTAGTTAAACGTGCTTAGCGTTGGGGAGTTTGAGACAGAAATGCTAGGCAGCAGGTTGGGGCAGCAGCGTTGTTGATGCAGCGTGCGGGCTTCCACGCCAGTTGCTTAAGTCAGCTGCCCCCTCAGTCTACTACCTTAGAGACTAAGTCTGGAAGCTCTGGGTTTATTACTCAAAAGTGCGCACGCCAATGTTGGCGCCAGAAAACAGCTGGAAACTGAAAGTAACTGATTAGCAATCAAGAATGAGACACAATGGGAGACCCCTCCAAGAACTAGCCTCCCCCCCAGCTCTGTAGAGCTTGTTACTCAGTTCAACAGCCAATCAGAAAATAGCTCTATTTTCAGGCTGGCAGGTTTTCTTTGTGAGGCCTGCCAGACGACTAACAGCCCAAAACCCGGGCGTCGTCCGTTTTGCCTGAAAACTGGACCATACCATAATACCAACGCTGCAAACGCAGCCGTGCAGTCATAAACAGCTAGAAAAATAGTAGCAAGGAGTTGTGACTGCCCGAACCCAAGCAGTGCCTATGATGGTCCACGAGGCCGAACAGGGCCATGCAACATGCAACAAGGACCCTATGCAGAGCATGACGAAGCAGACGCTATATGACGCGCTGGACGTATGCAGATAGCAACTGCGGTGGCAGTGACCGCCGGCAGCACGACCGCCGAGGAGGCCTGCCGATGGAGCTGAGCACGTCGCCGGAGAGAGGAGGCTCCAGCGAACTGCGAGTGGACCTCAGCGTGTGTCGGCTCCACCGGACGACACTCCATCAGCATCGATTCTCGTCGTCAGTCATCTGCACGCCGATGTACACAAGCCGGGAGGACACAACAGAGCAGAATGAGAAATGCGTAAAAAACCAACACTCCCCCATGACTCACAGGCGTAGTGCACATGGGCGGGCAGAGACACGGTCAACATCCAGATTCCCCCAGGGCACGTAGAGACGCAGGCAGAGACAGAGAGGCAACTCACGGATGCACGCCGATTGAACTCACAGCCTTCTTGAACGAGTCCCGTTTCAGTGCCTTGGTCAGGAAGTCAGCCAGCTGCCGTGCTGTCTCAACCCACACGATGCTGATGCTGCCGTCATGCAACAACGAACGCACATAGTGATACTCAACATTGATGTGCTTTGTGCGTGTGTGATGCACGCCGTCATTGTCGGCGATGGCCATGGCACTCTCATTGTCACAATNGGGCACGCAGAGACGCAAGCAGAGACAAAGAGGGCAACTCACGGATGCACGCCGATTGAACTCACAGCCTTCTTGAACGAGTCCCGTTTCAGTGCCTTGGTCAGGAAGTCAGCCAGCTGCCGTGCTGTCTCAACCCACACGATGCTGATGCTGCCGTCATGCAACAACGAACGCACATAGTGATACTCAACATTGATGTGCTTTGTGCGTGTGTGATGCACGCCGTCATTGTCGACGATGGCCATGGTACTCTCATTGTCACAATGCAAGGTGATGGATGCGATAGACTGACGCAACTCGGACAACAGACGACGCAACCACACACTCTCACACGCGCCCGAGCTAAGGGCCACGTACTCATCCTCAGCAGTGCTGCATTCAATGCACCCTTGCTTGCCAGTGCGCGAGGACACACCTGTGCCGCCGATCAGAAAGATCCAGCCCGTGCGACTCTTACCGTCTCGAATGCCGGCCCAGTCACTGTCGGTATAGCCCACTGCGATGACAGACGGCTGGCGGCGGAACATGAGACCTCGCCGAGGGGTCGAGGCGACATAGCGCAGTACTCGGATCCCGGCCTCGAAGTGGAGGTAACGCGGCTCCTAAGAGAACTGGGCCGGGAGGTTGACGGCGAACACGATGTCTGGACGCGTCGTCGTCGCCAGGAACAGCAGTGACCCGATGACATGCATATACATGGTCACATCAATTGGCTCCCCCACAATAGCTGGGTCAGGACTCTTCAGCTTCACCTAGCCATCGGTTGACATAGGTGAAGATGCGCTAGGCACGAGGGGCAGGTCCTCAACGAAGCGAGTGGACAGGGTCTGCACATAGGCAGCCTGGTGGACGTGCAGGATGCCCTGGGAGCGATCATGCTCGAGTTCCATGCCCAGGAAGACTCGCGCAGACCCGAGATCCTTCATCTGGTAGGCGGCATGCAGCAAGTCCTTGACACGCTGGATGGCGGCCGTGTCTGGCGACGCAATGAGGAGATCGTCGACATAGACCAGAACTGCGGCAAAGGTCTAACCTCGCGGGCTGACGAACAGAGCGGGGTCAGCGGTGCTGCGCTGGAGGCCGCCACGGAGAAGCGTGCTGCTGATCTCCTGGTTCCAGCACGGAGGCGAGTGCTTCAGGCCATAGAGGGCCTTTCGCAGCCGCCAAACTCTCCCAGTGCCGTCGTCAAAGCATGGGGGCTACACCATGTAGAGCTCCTCATCCTCGAGTGAGCCATGGAGGAACGCGTTGCTCACGTCCATCTGGTGCAGCTCCCACCCATGCTGGACAACCATGCTGAAGAGCGCCCGGCGAGTGGAGAATCGACCGACTGGGGCAAAGACCTGGTCGTAATGGACCCCAGGAACCTGAGCAAACCCCTTTGCTGTGAGGCGAACCTTGTACTTTTCCAATGACCCGTCCGGCTTCCACTTGCGCCGAAAGACCCACTTGGCACCAATGGCCTTCCGACCTGGAGTGAGGTCGATGAGGTCATACATGTGGTGCTGTCGGATGGCATCAAGCTCCTTGGCACAGGCAGCATCCCAATGTGTGGCCTCAGGAGAGGCTGGAGCCTCGCATAGGGTGGTTTGGTCCTCCAGGCGTGTTGTGGACCGCACTGAGAGGGCGTGTGCATCACGAGCTCCAGGTGGGATGCGGGCGAGTGCAGCCATGACAGCATGCCGATGCTCGTGATGAAGCATGGAGTAGCCCAGTGCAGAGCCTCGGTGAAGGTGTGCGATGATGGCCGAAGTGGTCAGGCCGAGAGCCTTCGTGCCAGGGTCCCCACTCACGACCGTGGGAGTGGAGGTGACATGTGGAGCCACAGGGGGTCGAGGCACCACGGGACACGGTGCGACGGTCTGCGTGCTCGCTATCGGCCGAGGTCGGAGGCTGCCGCCTGGGCCACGGTCGGGCAGGAGATGGCACTGGGTCCGACGGGCCAGCGGAGGCGGACGGGGCTACTGGCCCGGAGGAGCCAGCGGACGCGGCTAGGGATGCCGGCCCGGAGGGGCCAGCGGACGCGAGTGGGAGTGTCGGCCCGGAGGGGCCCGCGGACTCGACTGGGGTTGTTGGCCCGGAGGGGCCAGCAGACGCGACTGGGGCTGCGGGCCCGGAGGGGCCACCGGATTCGACGGGGGCTGCCGGCCCGGAGGGGCCAGCGGACTCGACGGGGGCAGCTGGCTCGGAGGTGCCGGCGGACGCGGCTGGAACTGCTGGCCCGGAGGGGCCAGCGGACGCGGCTAGGACTTCTGGCCCGGGAGGGCCAGCGGACGCGACTGGGGCTGTCGGTCCGGAGGTGCCAGCGGACTCGACGGGGGCAGCTGGCTCGGAGGTGCCAGCGGACGTGGCTGGGACTGGTGGCCCGGGAGGGCTAGCGGATAAGACAGGGGCTACCGGATCAAAGGGATGGAGGGATGTGTCGCTCGGAAGCGACAGGATGGAGGACAGACTCACCACTCCCCCACGCGACGGGAGGGACACGGACGAGCCAGAGCGGATGAGGTCGCAGGGAAACAGATCCTCGAAGAAGAGGGCATCGCGAGGCTTGACGATGTAGTGTCGGGATGGGTCCCAGAAGCGCCAGGCCTTAGACTGACGAGACACACTGAGGAAGGAGCAGGGGCGTCCACGGGGGGCGAGCTTGCCGCTCTGTTGTGGGGCGGGCAGCCACACAATGGCCACGCAGCCCCAGACGCGAGCCGGGCGGCGGTCAGCGCGCCGACCGCACCAGTGCTGGTATAGCGTTGACTGGCGGGGAAGGGGACGGTGGGGAATCTGGTTCTAGACCCAGGTCATGTAGGCCACGGCTTCAAAATAGAAGCCATCAGAGAGACGGGACTCGACCCGCATGGTGCGGACAACGTCCACCATGGTGCGGTTCCACCGCTCGGATACGCCGTTCTGGGCGGGTGTGTACAACGCCGACGTCTCATGGTGGACCCCGTGGGAGGCGAGAAAGGACGTCGCCTCACCCATGTACACTCCACCGCGACCGAAGCGAAAGCGGCGAAGAGGACGGCCACACTCGCGCTCCGCGAGGACAAGCCAGTCCTGAATGGCTCAGGCGACATCGCTCGTCTGCCGGAGGCAGAAGACCCAGCGGTAGCAAGAATAGGCGTCCGTGAGGGTAAAGACATAGCGGCCATGCTCACCGACGGACTCGGTGGGGAGAGGGCCCATGACGTCCGAGTGGACAAGGTCGAGAGGGGCGGATGTACGGGAGGGAGACAAGGGGTACGTGGACCGGTGCATCTTCCTTTGAGCGCAGTCAATGCACTCAGTGGGACACGGGAGAGGGAAAGTCTCCGAGTCAAGGCCCTTGGATGGCTGGGTGCGGAGCATGCTCTCTACGGTGGCAGATTGGACGTGGCAAAGGCGGCGGTGCAAGAGGCGGGTGTGCTGAGGAGACAGCGTGCTGGTGACAAGCACATGGCTTGTGGCGGCCGATGGGGAGGAAACAGGAGGAGAAGAGGAGAGGCGGGGAACATGCCACAGGTTGCCACGGGCGGTGACGTGCAGGACGACAAGACCAGACATATGCAACGACATAGTGCCAACACCACGCAAGTGCACAACGTCCATGCTCATGCGGTCAAGGGAAGTCACGGACAGGAGGCTGAGATCGAAACCAGGGACAAAGAGGACATCGGTCAGAAAAACGTCACCGGCAGGACCACGGAAACGAACGACGCCAACACAACGGACAGGCAACACTTGTCCGGAACCCGTCCGGACACCGAAGACATCGCCTACAGGGCCGAGCATACTGAAGGCCTCACGAGAGGCAGTCATGTGATGCGTGGCCCCGGAGTCAATGATCCAGGTCTCAGCAGGGTCTTGGACAGGGGTCGCCAGATTGCTAACGGTCACATCGCAGCAAGCGAGGGACGCGGATGCGGTAGAAGGAGGCCCGAAACGAGACTGCCAATCGTCAAGCCAAGCAATGTCGTCATGGAGGGGGTCGGAGGGGACCATGGGAGACGACGAGACAGACGACGGGACGGGACACGACCGCAGCTCAGTCTCAGTCATGCAGGGCTGGGCAGGAAGGAAGGAGGTGATGCAATTCGCACTTCCTCAGGGAGGAGGGCGAGGCAGGCCAAGCTCAAGCGCGATGAACTGCTTGAGCTGACGCTCACGGGAGGATGCCGCGGGAGTGTAGACGGAGTGCAGAGTGACGGCTCCAGAGCCCGGGTAGTAGGAGTGAGCCGGCAAAGGAAGCGGAGGCGTCGACGGCTGTGGATAGTACTGCTGCGGCGCGGGTGGCAGTGGGACAGGCGAAGCTGTCTGAGTGGCAGGGCTGCTGGACGAGGTCGGAGTGGAAGGGCCAGTAGCAACGATGGCGACAGAGGCGAGATGGCGCTCCCGCTGGCGACGCATGGTGGCGATGACGCGCACATCGTCCGTCGGGTACGGGCACGTGTACCACCCGTGCCCGGGCTGACCAGAGTTGTGGCAGACCAAGCCACCACTGCTGAACCCGGTCGACGACAGCTGCTGCTGCTGCGGCGGACCCTTGCCTTTCTTGTTCCGGCTCTTCTTCTTCTTCCCCGAAGACGATGAGGTAGCTACGGCGGGGGAGGCGACGGCCACGGAGGCAACGGCAGGGGAGGCAATGGCAGGGGATGCAAGGGCCTCCGTGCGGTGGAGCTGGGACTCTTGGCGAGCTTCCTCGATGCGGAGGAAGAGCTCATATGCCCAGAGCATGAGGGTGCTCTGGGCCGCCATGGTGGAGAGGACGTCCTGGGGGTAGTGTACGAAGACGTCCGCGTACGCGCTAGTTGCGCCGCGCTTGATGGTGAGGAGCGCGGACACAGGGAGCGGAGCAGATTTGCCGAGACAACGAAGGATGTCCTCCGCCTGCTCCCAGTAGGTAGTGACCGTCTCGGTCTCCCCCATGTGCAGGGAGTTGAACTCTCGGAGCAGACGGCTGATCTTAGCGTCGCTGGACAGGCGATGGGGCCTGGTGAGGACATGCCATGCGGCTACAGGGTCTGGGATGTCGCCAGTAGTGAAGTCGCCGACGAAAGGCTCTAGGGCCAGGCGGGAAGCTGGAGGGGCGATTGGGACAAGGGCACAGACGGCGCGACCAGCGTCATACAACTGGTCCGTTTGGGTGGAGTCGTAAGGGAGGGTGTAGTATGCCCACAGACCCTCACATTGCCCCCAGATCCGGAAGCTGAGCTCCCAGCTCCGGAATTGCTCGTCGGTCTGAAGCGGCGGCGGCGGTGTCTGAAAGTCCTTCTGCCTGCGGCCGGCACCCATAGTGGGGCCAAGGATAGAGGACACTGTCTGCCGCTGGCGCTGAGTCTGCTGCTGTGCTAGGTAGTACGTGGCAGCGGACACAGCTAGACTGGCGTGCCAAGGAGGGACGAAGGACAGTAGCACACTAGAGGCAGTCTGGGCGGCTACTGGCTGTAGCACTGCAAGTTGCTGCGTCAAGGCGGCGAGCTGTTGCTGAAGAGCAGCGCGGGGGTCAGGTTTGCCGACAACGACACTAGTGGGCTGCTGCTGCTGTTGCTGCTGTTACTAGTGTTGCTGCTGTTGCTGCTGCTGGTGGTGCTGCTGCTGCTGTTGCGACTACTGCTGCTGCTGCTGCTGCTATTGCTGTTACTAGAGCTACTGTTGCTGCTGCAGTCGCTACAGGAAAGGGGGGTAGGGGTCCCTCCAACAGAGGAGGACCCCTCCTCACCTGGGCTACTAGTCATGGTGTGGTGTTTCCCCCCTCCCCCTTTTTTATTTTTTTTGTTGAGTGCTGCTGATGTCAACAGTGACGTCAACCGAGGATGGCTGACATCAGCAGAGGCTACTACGTGTGTGTAGTGCTACTAGTTTCCCCCTTGTGTTTTTTTGTTGTTGTTGATGACGTCAGCAATGACGTCAGGGGACGGCCGCTGACGTCAGCAGCGGTGGATGAAGCCGTTGTTGTGGGGCTGCAGCCGCGGTGTTGTTGGTCCTGCCGCCGCTGCTCTTGCGGCTGCTGCTGCTGATGCTGCGGTGGCTGGTCCTGCTGCCGCTGTTGTTACTGAGGCGGCTGTGGCTGCGCCTGCTGCTACGGCTGCCGCGGCCGCTGCTGTTGCTGCTATTGTGGCTGCGGCTGCTGCTGCTGTTGTGGCTGTGGCTGCTTCTACTACTGTTGCGTATTGCGGCTGCGGTTGCAGTTGTTGCTGCTGCTACAACTGCTACTGCTGCTTACTGCAGCTGCACCTGCGGCTGCTGCTGCTACAGCAGCTGCCGCTGCTGTTGTTGCTGCTACAGCTGTGGCTAAAGCTGTGACTGCTGCTACTGCTGCAGCTGCTACTGCTGCTACGGCTGCGGCTGCGGCTGCTGTGGCTGGAGCAAATAGGAGAAAAAATGGGGGGGGGGATCCCTGCACGTTTTTTTTGTTTTGTTTCTTTTTGTTTTTCTTGCTCGTCGCTACAAGCTTGCTACTCGCTGCGAGTGACGAGCTAGGAGCAGCGAGCTTGCTGTTTGCTGTTGATAACGTGCAGCGAGCTCGCTGCCTGCAGCTTGCTACTCGCAACGAGGAGCGAGGTGCGGGCAGCTGCAGCTGTTGCTGCTGCAGCTGCGGCTGCGACTGCTGCTACTTCAAGAGCTGCTGCTACTAGCTGCGGCTGTGGCTGCTGCTACTACTGCAGCTGCTGTTGCTACTTACTACAGCCGATGTTGCTGCTGGTGATGCGGCCGGTTGCTGCTGCTGCCGCCGGCTACTGCTGCT
The DNA here is from genome assembly GCA_023375785.1 of Penium margaritaceum. Lineage (NCBI taxonomy): Eukaryota > Viridiplantae > Streptophyta > Zygnematophyceae > Desmidiales > Peniaceae > Penium > Penium margaritaceum. The sequence continues at coordinate 180,302 of SZWC01001644.1, forward strand.
GCGAGTTGCTGCGCGCTGCTGCTGCTGCTGGCTGGTGCTGCTGCCGCCGGCTACTGCTGCTGCGAGCTGCTGCGCGCTGCTGCTGCTGCTGCCGGCTGCTGCTCGGAGCCGCTGCTGCTGCTGCCCGCTACTACTGTTGTGGGCTGCTGCTACTGCGAGCTTCTGCTGCTGCAAGCTGCTGCTATGTGCTGCTGGTGCTGGCTGCTGCTGCCACTGCTCGCTACTGCGGCAAGCTGCTGCTGCTGGCTGCTGCTGTCAGTCATACCTAGAGGACGTCGCCGCGTGCGTCATCGCCAGCAAGGGCCTCACGTGGCTGGCCGTTCACCTCCTCGCGACAAACGTGGGGTCAGTGCTGCCAGAAAAATCTGGCAGCATTTCCCCTGGCCCAGTGGCCGTGGGAAATACTTTGACGCCGCCACCTGGCGGGTCAATGCTGCCGGAAAAAATCCGGCAGCATTTCCCCTGCACTGGCACGTATGGAGGTCCGCCGGCGTTGTCTGGCACCTGTACGTCAGTCTTTGGCTCCTGCTGTTACGCTCTGGCTCTGATACCAAGACAGACATGCTAGGCAGCAGGTTGGGGCAGCAACGTTGTTGATGCAGCGTGCGAGCTTCCACGCTAGTTGCTTAAGTCAGCTGCCCCCTCAGTCTGCTTCCCTAGAGACTAAGTCTGGAAGCTATGGGTTTGTTACTCAGAAGTGTGCGCGCCAGTGTTAGCGCCAGAAAACAGCTGGAAACTGAAAGTAACTGATTAGCAATCATGAATGAGACACAATGGGAGACCCCTCCAAGAACTAGCCTCCCCGCAGCTCTGTAGAGCTTGTTACTCAGTTCAACAGCCAATCAGAAAATAGCTCTATTTTCAGGCTGGCAGGTTTTCTCGGTGAGGTCTGCCAGACGACCGACAGCCCAAAACCTGGACGTCGTCTGTTTTGCCTGAAAACTGGACCATACCATAATACTAACGGTGCAAACGCAGCCGTGCGGTCAGAAACAACTAGAAAATAGTAGCAAGGAGTGTTGACTACCCGAACCCAGGCAGTGCCTATGATGGTCCACGACGCCGAACAGGGCCATGCAACATGCAACAAGGACCCTATGCAGAGCATGACGAAGCAGACACGACATGACTGTTGGACGTATGCAGACAGCAACTGCGGTGGCAGTGACTGCCGGCAGCACGACCGCCGAGGAGGCTTGTCGATGGAGCTGAGCACATCGGTGGAGAGAGGAGGCTCCAACGAACTGCGAGTAGACCTGAGCGTGCGTCGGCTCCACCGGACGACACTCCATCAGCGTCGAGTCTCGCCGTCAGTCATCTACACGCCGATGTACACAAGCCGGGAGGACACAACAGAGCACAATGAGAGATGCGTAAAAAACCAACAGTTTGAGTTGCACAATCAAAGACGTTTGCATGCACTTGATCTCGAACGGTCCCAACCATCACGGTTTCAGCTTCGAACAGTCGCATCCGCGGAGCTTGATGTTCACCGAGCTCAGGACTTTGTTGTCAGCGGAGAAGATGTCGTTGCTGTGATGTTGGTCAGTTGCTCGCTTCATCGCTGCCTATGTCTTTGCCGGATTTTGCCATGTTTCTTCCCAGACAGTGGTGAAGTCTCGGCGTTGAATGTGGACCATGAGAATGTTGTTGTGGCTTTGTAGTGTGGCTGGTGTGGCGAGAAGTTTGCCATACACCACTTTTAATGTGGTTTCACCCATTACATTAGAAACTGCTAAGTTAGATGCAATTTTGGCGGTCGGGAGTTTTTGTGCCCAATCCGTCCCATGAGGTTCACATAGTGTTTGGAGTAGTTCTTTGAGCGTCTGATTTTTCAGCTCGTTTTTGTCCGTCGGTTTAAGGCGGAAGCACCATCGAAAGTTGAATTCTGCTTCCGTAGCGAGTCATTACTTTGTGTGAACAAAGGGCTGGTAAATCGACCTTCTCTTTTGCTTCTTGTAGTTTTTTTGTGATTTGTGACGTTCCCATCGACCTATACAATTTACTCTGACCACTCGGTTGTGTCCATACCCGTGCAGATCCCTGATGCGGACCGAGGTGATGCCGGTGCGTTGTTTTGTGATGGACCAACTACTCGGAGCAGACCGACGACCGCCCCAGAGTCCTAGATGGTGTCTCGGACCTTCTGCAATTCTCCTTCAGCCTGTAGGATTTTGTCGGTGATGTGGTCGTGGCCCTGAATTGCATGTACCGTAGTGTTTTTAAAATTCGTCCCTATCTTGGGAGCGTTTTTGGTGATTGTTGCATTCTCCCCAAATCGGGTCCATTTTAGTTTTTTGTGTGGTCGCCTGTTAGCACTTGGAACTTATGGAACTCTTAAATTCGCCCACTACTCAACTCCCTAGACATCATCATCGAAGTGAAACTCACACGAGACATTCAAACATCGAAGTTAGGATGCTCGAGCTTTGATCATGCCAGGCCGTTGGATCAAAATCCTCATCTGGTCATCTTCATGCTTCGTGTTCGCTCTCGCTTGTGCCACTGGAACGAGAGCAAACATGGGCTACCAAGTTTGTGGAATCGAAAAATTAATAGGCGAACAACATGGCCAAACCCGGGAGTTTAAGTAGTGATTCTCCCATTCTCATATTAGTTTTGTCAAGGAACTCATGGGCGAATGAAGAATAGTTTTTTAGGACGAATATGGATGACACTATGGTATTGCATTGTGTGTCCACTGTTTGATGCCGGATGTATGCGTGTGACCAGCCATAGCGTCCGACTCGAGATCCTACACGTTTAGGTTCAGAGTGTGTGGCGTTTTGACTTGTCTGCGCAGAGTTATAGCCAAAACAGTGTTTTTTAGGACAGATCTTGCACTGTCGCGTGCGACACCCGCTGTGTGCCGTGGCAGGTATTTATGCTGTGGCCCTATCATATGTTCACTGTCTCTGGATTACTAAGCTATTGGAGCTTATGAGACTTTGCGCGTCACCCTAGCCTGACTCTTGCTGCTTCTTGCACCTCCTTGCTTGCTAGTACACGAGCTCACTGGACACTGTCACCTCGTTAGCAGCAGCAAGGTTAGGAAGCTTCCTAGCAGATTCTCATGGTATCAAAGCAGCGAGGCCTCTCTCGCCGAGCTGCGCCGCGGAGACGTTGCACCGGCCGCAGCAATGAGCGTCACTGCCGTTGTCGTATCCTGGAACTCGTTGCAGCAGTTTGAAGCAGCAACATCACCAAAACATTCCCACCACCACACCCGGTGAGTTGCGGCAATTTCCAGATCCAAGAGCCACGCCGAGCAGCACCAACAGTAGCAGCACCAGGTGGCAGCATCAGCCTTGTCTAGATGCCTATATTTACAAAATTAAAGGGAAAAGCAGCTTGCATCAGCCGCGGCGTAAGCAGCCACCGGCAGCAACAGCATTGCAATAGCGGCAACAGAAGCAGCACCAGTAGCGCAACAGCAGTGGCGACCACCACAACAGCGACAACAAGCAGTGCTACTACGCAACACTACTTTAGAGCACTGCTGTGCAGCTGCATAGAAGCTACGCAGCACTTCGCAAGGCTGTGCAGGGCTACGCACGGCTACGCAGGCTTGCGTATGGCTGCACAGGGTTGCGCAGGGTAGGGGGTGACACGGTCACTCTAACCGAGGAGTCTGTATGACTTAAAAAAAACTACTGGCGTAAAAAATGATGATGTCACTATTGGCTTTGCTGACATCAACAACCTCTTGGTCAAAATGACGTTTTTTCTTGACGTTTCAATTCTTTGAGAAACACTGACGGTTATGCAATCCCACCAGTTTGACACCGCGACCCCATACTCAACGCTGACATGGCTGTGACCGGTGGCAAAGACAAAGGACCACTAGATCCCGCTTCCTCCTCTTGAGGGGTCATGAGCCGACACTTGCAGGCTATTGAAAACCTACGGAGCTAGCAGAACGAGATGCGTCTTCTGCAGCAGCAGCAAAGTGACGCCATCTGTATGCTAAGCTTCTTTGTGGTCAGTCAACAGCCCCATGGCAGACCTCCAAGGGAGTCGGCGTTGTCATACCCTCTGCACAGCGATTAGTATCTGCACCGATGACAGGAGCAGAACGCGACCAGCCACCTCTTGATCCTTTGGATGAGGACCCTGACATACCAGCTATGGAGGATGCTACTCACGAGAGCGAGATTTGCGTGCTTCCAGGGCGTCTCCACTACCTTCAGACTAGTTCTTGGGCCCCATACACATCTGGCTGCTCTTTTGCGAAGGTCCGATCCTCACCTGATTTCTATCCTAGCAACTTTCCTCATCTTGGTGTATTCCCCATTCCTCGTCCTTCTCAACCCGTGGTTGCTCTCCATACAATGCGGTAACACAAGGACTTTGAGACATCGTATCCACGATACGTCAGCGAGGACGACTTTGAGTACTAGGAGATTCTTTCCCAGTTCTGGGCCACTTCAAAGGGAGTTTGGCACTATTATCACAGTCCGTACCAGGTTATAGATCGCGGAGAAGTGCTGACAGTGGCCAGGGCGATGCGCGGACTCCTTTATGCCATGCCGCACGAGACCTTCGTGGACTTCTGGCCATTCCTTGGAGAGGCCGGCACAGGCGCGCGTGCTGATCCACGTAGGGACTGGGACCTGGCATAGTCCCTGCTTGCTGCAAAGATGCATGCTACCTGCGCGGCTCACATTCGTGCTTTTCACTCCCTTCGTCAGGGGCCTGCCGATCTCGCAGCCAACTACTGGCGGCAGACCATGCGCATCTACACGCGCCTTGGGACCACAGGAGGTACAGTATTGTGGGCGCTTTGCACGATCATGCTCGGAGTTAGTCTTGAGCACACATACATCTTCATGAGGTACAGGAATGCTATGCTTGAGCCCTTCTCGACCTCCCTTTAGCTTCTTCCTTGGGTACATCAGCTTTTCCTCCACGTGATTTCCGCGAGTGAGGCACCCGTGGCCCATCAGGAGAGTCCCATTGCTGTAGAGGTCATTGCGTTGCCACCGAAGCCCTTCTTGCAGTCCACTCCTCCAGTCTGTGGCACATCCTCCTCTTCCCTTTCCACCCCCATGACCTCAACCCAGATGCAAGGTGTGACAGCAGCGACAGAGGGGAAGAAGGGGAAAAAGAGGTGCGGTTCGGGCCAACATCAGTCACAACAGCAGTAATCATCGGGTAGTAGCTGTGGACGTACTGTTCACTAGTGCAACTGTGGAGGCACTCATCGCTCGCGGCCTTCAAGCTGCCCACACACTACAATCCGCGTCAAACAGCACAGCCTTTGGTCGCTCGGCGACCACGACCACAACAGTTCCCGCAGCATTCGCCGCAACAGTTCTCGCTTCCCTGCCAGTGAGCAGTGGCGACTTGGACCCACGTGACCGCACCATCGCCAAGCTCCGTCACCTTTTGGCGCTTCACTTTCAGGGAGGTGCGAGTGTGTCGTTACACCCGGGTGGTTCACAAACTATTTGTTTGTCTTTTCGCGTAGCTCATGATGACTTGTGTGGGTGGCACATCAGGCATGTGATGATGATGAGCTTGATAGGAACGATTGGATTCATGAGTCTCACCTTTGTGCCCTTCGTTGTACATCCTCACACATTGCTCAGCGCACTGTCTGAGGCCGAGTATTCCATTGCCCGTTGCACAGTGACGTCCTCCGGTCAGGATCTTGGTGGCACCTGGATCATCGATTCTGGTACCACTCACCACTTGATCTGTCTTTGTAGTGACTTCGTTGTCCTTGGTCTTGTTGCGTCTGTTTTCTCCGTTCGCATAGGCTCTGGTTAGTTGTTGCCGGTCCAGGGTGTTGGGATTGTGTGCTTCAATGGTCTGTCTGGCCCCCTGTATCTTTCTCAGGTGCTTTTCGTGCCTGACCTTGAGCGCATGTTGCTTTTTGTGCGTGCCTGCGCATTGATAGGACTCCTATGGAGCACACTAAGGAATCCACAACTATGACCGCTATTGATACTCATACCGTTGTTCTTCGTGCCTCCATTGTGGATTACCTGTATCATGTTCCTCGGACCTCTTCTTCTCCTTGCTCCCCCTCCCTTCGCGCTAGTGTGTTTGTCACTGGTGTTCTCTCTGCTGAGCACCAACGACTGTTGCATCGTCGCCTGTGTCACGTGGACTCTGACACTGCATCGAAGATCATTTGGACACAGCCCGCAATCGGTCTTGACGCGGCCTCTTTCAAGAAGCCACCCAAGACCGACAGTCCGTTCTACGCTCTGGGTAAAATGGATTGCTGCACCTACACTGACTCCCATTCTCAAGTTCTTTGACCTCTTGAGTTGGTCCATTTGGAACTTCTCGGTCCTCTCCCTGTTGAGTCTTTGTCTGATCGGGGCAGATACGTCTTGACCCTGAGTGATGACTTCCCCCGAATACGGTGGGTCAATTGCCTACGCCAGAAGAGCGATGTTGCTCTCGCAGATCGCCTATGGCTAGTGATGGCTGAGCGTCATTCTCGCCACACGTTGCACACATTTCATTCGGATGGCGGCGGTGAGTTTCTTGGCGAGATGGACAGTTTCTTTGCCTAACACCAGGTTCACCAGGTTTCTGCTCTTGCTACTCCTCAGCAGAACGGTGTCTTTGATCGCTGGAACCGCACCATGGAGGATGCGATTCATGCTATGCGGTCTGAGTGCGGCCTCCCATAATCCTTCGCATTTGAAGGATTCACCTACATGACGTGGGTTTGGAACCGCCTCCTGCACGGTCCCCTTCCGGACCACGTTACACCGTACGTGCTTTGGTTTGGCTACCGTACCGATCTGCGTCTCGCTCGTGTCTGGGGGTCCATGGCTTCTGTGTGGTACACCAAGGAGCAGTAGGGGTCCAAGGTCTCACCGCGAGGTTGCTTGTGTGCCTTTGTAGGCATCTCCCCGCGGTCAAAGGCCTGACGTTTGGGATCCCGCCCGTTTTCACATAGTTGAGTCCTGCAACGCGCTGTTCTTTGAGTCTCTCACCTATCGTGACCTTACTTCTTTCACATCTATGTCTGTCAAGCATGCTCCTACCTGTGAGGTTTCTTGACGAATGGGGGAGTCTGGGCCTACGAGCACCTCTCATCTGGCTGACGTGTCTATTCGAGCCCCTGCACTTCTTGGTCTCTGGCTCTTGATGACCCAGCGATCATAGCCGTCGGCCCAGAGACCTCTCCAGCCCTGCCTGCCTTTACCCCTTTTCCCTCACATCCCACAGGCACCCATGATCCGTACCCATGTCTACCACTACTCCTGCCTCTGTGCGTGATCCTACATCTGCACTTGCTGCTACACCCAGCCCTATGTCTCCCGTCATTTCACCAGCATCTCAGCATTAGCATCCTCACATTGCATCACCTGCCCCTTTGCTTTAGTCCTCACCAGATGTGGTCATGCGTGTCTCTGAGCCTGAGGTGAGCTCCTCAAGCCCAGGTGACTCGCGTGAGCCCGGTGGTCGTCTTTGAGCACTAGTCTCCGGAGTCCAGCGAGTGTCCGATTCCGCACCTAGGAGCTCCACTCGCACCATTATGATTGGTGATCTCGGCACAAAGGCCCTAGGCCTGAGTCTCCGCACAAATCACATAGAGGTATACCAGCATGCCCTATAGGGCATGATCTGGTCACTTGCGAGTTTTGCATCACTTGTAATGCAGCAGCTGACCTTGTGGCTGTTAGGCCCAGCTCTGTGGCGTGTGCACTCAACACTCAGAACTCCCCCTTGATGGCGCCTGATCCGAGCACACTGAGGGAGGCTCTCTCATTAGAGGATGTAGACGCCTGGCGTGCTACCTTCGAGGATGAGCTTTGTGCTATCCGACAGCACAGATTTTACGAGCTAGTTGACCTTCCACCAGGGAGGAAGGCTATTCAGGTCAAGTGGGTCTTTCAGAAGAAAGTGAAGTCGGATGGCTCACTGGAACGCCACAAGGCTCGGTTGGTTGTCAAGGGGTATTCCTAGATTGAGGGCATCAATTACACTAACACTTTTACCCTTGTTGGTCGCATAACCTCAGCTCATGCTCTATTTGGTGTGGTTGCTCAGCATGATTGGGAACTGCACCACATGGATGTTAACAATGCGTTCCTCCATGGCTCATCAGATGAGGAGATTTACATGGTTCACCCACCAGGCTTTGAGGATGGTGACAAGGTTTGGTGCTTGCGCAAGTCCTTGTAAGGACTCAAGCAGTCTCATCGGTATTGGAACCACGAGATCACTAACACCTTGACTCGTACGGGATATGCAAAGAGTGAGGCAAATCCCTCTCTCTTTATCCGGCGGTCGTCTGAGCGGTTCACCGCCATCCTAGTCTATGTGGAAGACCTTCTCATCGCGTCTCCCTCCATGGAGGCTGTGAAGGAGGCCAAGGCGGTCCTTGAGACTGCCTACAGGATGAAAGATCTTGATCCTGCAATAGTGTTTCTTGGCAAAGAGATCGTGTGAGATAGCACACGTCGGACACTTCTACTACATCAGGCCCGATAAGCATGGGTTGAGGGGGAGCATTTTAGTGAACTCCTTGGAGAAGTACCCATGGCTTCCACACTCGTCACACCTCATGGACAGGATGCCCTAAAGGTGGACTATCCCACACTGCTGGGAGAGACAATGGATGTGACCTTGTACCTCCGTCTCATCGGATCCCTGATGTACCTGGCCACTACCACACGTCCTGACATCGCTTTTGCCGTTAATCTCCTTGCATGGTTATTGCAGGCTCCATGTGCTAGAGCCCTTCATGTGGCTGTGTAATTGGTGTGGTACATGGTCTCCATACCGTAGCTCAGACTCTGCTGTCACCAAAAGTGTTTGGTGGTTCTTGACGGCTACACCGACAGCGACAAGGCCTGGAGTCCAGATGGACACAGTAGCACCGGCTACGTGTTCCTGCTTCATGGCATCGCTGTGTCCTAGCAGAGTGGGAAGCAAGGCTGTATTGCACGTAACTCGTCGGATGAAGAGTATGTTGCTCTGGGTGCACGGGCTACTGAGGGAGTATGGTTGCAGCTCCTGTTCCTTGAGTTGGATCAGTGAGTGCCTGCCATTGTGCTTTGATGCGACAACTAGAGTGCTCTTGCCATCGTAGAGGACTTTTGTGCTTTTTCATGCTCGCACAAGGCACATTGTGGTTGAGCATCATTTTGTGCATGATCTGGTGGAGTGACACGTGATCTCCGTCGGCGCTGACATGCAGAGTGCTGATTTCTTGACGAAGGCACTAGCTCACGGGAAGTTTCGGGAAGTTTCATGAGTTGTACCGACAACGCGTTCTATTGGGCTTCGCTCCTTGCCTGAGAGTGGTTGAGTTTGAGGTGTGTCTGTATCTATATCATGACTGTTTGGCACTCGTTGTTGCATTCATTTCAGTGCTATACGTGTATGGACATGCGTACCATCGGGTCATGGGGGAGTGTTGTGATTTGTGACGTTCTCGTCGACGTGTACAATTTACTGAGACCACTCGGCCGTGTCCATGCCCGTAGATCCCTGATGTGGACCCAGGTGGCACCGGTGCGTTGTTTGGTGATGGACCACCTACTCGGAGCTGATCGACGACCGCCCGAGAGTCGTGGATGTTGTCTCGGACCTTCTGCAGTTCTCCTACAGCCGTGGGCCTGATTTGCATTTCTTTCATTGTGTGTCCAAAGTTTGGTGCCGGATGCATGCATGTGACGAGTCATAGCATCCGACTTGAGATCTTGCACGTTTAGGTTCAGACGGCGTAGCGTTCTGACTTGTCTACGAAGAGTTACGGCCAAAACAGTGCTTTTGGGCCCCTTTGTAGGCCAGACCTTGCACTGTCGCGTGCGACACCTGCCGTGCGCCGCAACAGGTATTTATGCTGTAGACCTGTCATTTGTTCACTCTCTCTGCATTACTAATCTCTTGGAGCTCATGAGACTGTGCGCGTCTCCCTAGCCTGACTCTTGCTGTTTCTTGCACCTACTTACTTGCTAGTGCGTGAGCTGACTGGACAGTGCCGCCACGTCAGAAACAGCAAGGTTAGGAAGCTTCCTAGCAGTTTCTCAGGTTCTCGGAATGCCGTGTAGCCGTATGATGTGTTTTAGAAATAATCGTGTTGTTCCCTCGGCGGTGACAGTGGTCGTTGTCGGGATGAAGTGGGACATTTTAGAAAACCTGTCGACGACCATGAGGATGGCGTCATATCCCGCCGGTGTGATTGGTAATCCGGTGACGAAGTCCATGGAGATGTCTGCCCATGGTTTTGTCAGAAGAGGGAGCGGCTGCCAAAGTCTGGGTTGCCTCATGCGATGAGATTTCTGCCGTTGACATGTGTCACACGTTTTGCAAAAATTGGCCACGTCGGATTGCATCTTGTCCCACCTGTAGTTTTTTGTCAGCTTCTTAAGTGTCTTGTCCTCTCTGAAGTGTCCACCTGGACCGGTGTCGTGGTGTTCTTTGAGCAGCATTCAGCGGAGTTTGTTGTTGGGGGAACGACTACCCGGCAAGTGAAGTGACGTCGCCAGTAGGATATGGCGAACTAGAATTTGGTTTCATCATATCCGCCGTGCTGGTTGTAGCCTCGTGTGAACAATCGCTCAAGGTATGGATCTCGCTGAAGTTGTAGGGTTGCCACGTTGGTCATTGAATCTGGTCGGTGGCTGATTGCACCCGTCGGATTGGTTTTGCCTGGTTAGTACTCAATTTTGTAGACAAACCCAGACTCAAGGATTGCATCCATCGGGTTTGACGTCGGTTGAGATTAGGCTGCGTCTTCAAATGTTTCAACGCGTGGTTGTTGATACGTACAACACATCGGTGGCACTCCAAGTAGAATCACCATGTCTTGAACGCGTGTACCACCGCCAACATCTTTTTTTCGTGGACGGCGTAGTTGAGTTCCGGTCCTCGCATTTTTTGAGACATATAGGCGACCAGGTATTCGTCGTTGCAATGATCTTGCAGAATAATTACGTCAATGGCTCGGTCGGATGCATCCGTAGCCATGACGTAATGGACCGTTAGATTGTTGAATTGTATGGCTGGCACTGAGGTCAGAGCATTCCGCAAAGCAGTGAATACTTCTTGTTTGCTATCTCCCCGTCGCCACTCATTTTCTTTTTTAGTGAGGTCGAAAAGAGGTGCTGACACTCGCGCGTAGTCCCACACGAATCGCCGGTAGTAATTGCGAAATTTGACAAAAACCTGAATTTCTCAAATGTTGGTCGGCGTCGGCCAATCAGTGACTCCTTCCACTTCTTTCGGATCCATGGTGATCCGTCCACCGTTGATTACGTGACCCGCAAACTCGATCGAATGACGACCGAAGTCGCATTTGGACAGTTTTCCAAAAAAATCCTTTCTTTGTAGAACTTCGAGAACTTTTCGCCAATGTCCGTCACGCTCCTCCGGGATGCTGTTGTACACCACAATGTCTTTGAGGTACACCACGATAAAACCATCGAGGTACGGCAAAAAAATATTGTTCATTGTCGCCATGAACGTCGTTGGGGCGTTTGTGAGTCCAAAGGGCATAATCGTAAACTCAAAGTGTCCGTAGCAAGTTCGGAATGTTTTTGTCTCCATGTCGGCGGCTGCCACACATACATTGTGATATCTGCTGTGTAAGTTGATTTCTTTGAAAATTCGGGCTCCTCGGAGTTGGTCAAAAAGTTTGTCTGCTCGAGGGAGAGGGTAGCCATTCTTGATGGCGGCGTCATTCAAAGCCTGATTATCCACGCACATTTGCATCTCATCACTTTTCCTTTTCACGAATAGTACTGGTGCGGCATATGGTGACGTGGATGGGCGGATGAACCCCTAACCGAGCATCATGTCGAGCTGCTTTTTCAACCCGGTCAACTCGTGATCGCTCATCCAATGGGCCCCTTCGACGGTGGGTCTGTTATCCGGCTCCAGTTCGATGCGATGGTCGATGTCTCGCTGAGGAGGTAAGGTTTTTGGGAGTTCATCGGGGAAGACATTCGCAAACTCCTTGATGAGTGGTGTGAACTCTTCGGGTACCATCGCGAACCTTGTGGAGGCCGATGAGGCTGATGAAGCCTGTGATGAGTCAGCTGCTGCCACTTCCCCTTCTCCCATTGGCTCGAGACGTACGAGCCATGCACGAGCTCCTCGTTGTATACAATGCTTTGCCATATTGAGTGGTATCGGCTACACCGGTTGTTGCTTTTTGGCTTCTGCATTCTCCTCTGTTGCTTTCACCTCCGCTGCTTTTGCTATGGGCTTCCATCCCCACGTGGAAGTTGTCGTTTGGTGCCGTCAATCTCCACATAGACGTCGCCGCTGTTCAAGTCGACCTACGAACTCTGCCGGTATAGGATATCTTTTCCGAGGATAATCTTGTGATCACTCATTGGACAAGATATCTAGACCGTTACATCACAAAGATCTCCCACTTGTAGTCGTAGTAGTTCTCGGAGTCTCCGTATCTGTAGACTCATGTCAACAATTTTACATTCAAACACTCCTGGTTTGGTCTGCAAACCTAACTTATGAACTATGATGTTGCTTACTTAGCTGTGTAAAGCCCCTCCATCCAATATTCCCAGTACCGTTTCTGTGACTTCTGCATCCTCGAGGTTGAACTTTTAGCAGTATTGCCGGTTGGTCATCTTCGTATCCCTCGTCAAAATTTGCGATCTCAGAGACCCTCCGTAGCGATGTGGGCCATTCAGATGGGCGATCGTTCAGCGCAGATCGTTCCTCACGGACAAGAGTTGCGCCTTTTACTCCTGTCCTTTGCCGTTTCCTGACTCAATTCTTAACAACTTCTCCCCCTTTTTGGCCTGCTCCTTGCTCCGACAGTTGCAAGCGATGTGCCTGACTTTTCTGTAGTTGTAGCAGGTTTGCGTGTCTCTCTGGTCAACGGCGTCCACTTCCATTGGAGTCCATTGACTGGTTTTCCCAATTCCAACAATAATTGTGATTCTATGTCCGAGCATTGTAGTCAGTGCTGTCGATCCTTTCTGCTGCTGCGATCATCCGCGGCAAGTCATTCTGGATGCCGAAAAAAGCAATCGCTCGTAGGATATCTCGCTTGAGGCCGTTGTTGTAGTGAAAACAGAGTTTGTTGGGGGCGATGTCTGCTCCGGTGATGACCTCGCAAAATCTCCGTGTGTACCCCGCCACGCTAGACTGCTGACGTAGACACTGGAGCTTGTACCGTGCGTCAGAATTCTCGTTTAGTCGTCCAAAGCATGTGAGCATCGCGCACAAAAATGTGTTCCATTCGGTTGGTGGCGTCAGCACGTCTTGCCATTGTTGGTTTATCTGATCCAAGAGTAGAATGCCTGTAGTCGGTGATGTGAGAAGGGCACCGCCGGTCTCCTGCTGTCATTGGAGGGTCTTTAGGTCAGACCACCAACTTAGTGTCGTGCCACGCAAAAGCGCGGCCGTTAAGTCAATTTTCTTTTGATCGTCATTGACCCTAACCGGGGTGAACTACACCTCCAAACTCGTCAGCCACATCCAAAACGTCTTTCCCTTTGAGTTTGCAAGATCGAACAGTTTTGGTGGAGCCGGACGAATTTCTGGTTTGCTTGAGAGTTGGGAATTTCTGTCAATGAGCACCGCTTCACGCATCCTTGCGTTGCGAAGAGCCTCCATCGCAACTTTGAGTTGTTGGAGCAGGTGGGTGGGTATTGATTCCTTCGAGTGTGGAGATCTTGTTTGCCAGTTCCTCGTTGGTCCACGCCTATCGTCTAGTGCCACCTGTCGTCCTTGTTTTTGTCATCAGGGCTATTGGTAACGGCGGCTGGTTTATCGCCGTTGGGTCCATGACTGGATTGGTCGCCAAAGCCATGGGAGTTGTCCCAGCTGCCGTAAAGCCTTCATGGCGGCGATGAACAAAAGAAAAAATGCAAATGCATTTTTTGCCTGTGCCTTGATGACTTTGTCGTCATATATCTTGAAGGGTTCAAGTCACATATACCCAGTTTTTGGAACTATATACCCCCCTGATTTTTGAATTCGTATATAATGTTTTGAAATCTAGTTGAAATCCGTTGAAATTCTAGCTCGATGAATTCAAGAAGCCACATAAATAATTCAATTCAATGCTCCCTCATGCATTCTCTCATTAGTTTACATAGCATTAGTTCCTATATGTACATAATAGGATGCACACACAAGTTACATTAATCTACATAGCTTGGGAAACATAGGCATCACCGATCAACATAGAACAGCATGTCATCCAGAAGACCTTGAACATGACTTCGTTGAATTCAAGGGTCACAAAATCCGCCAATTCGATCAAATTGGATCACCTAAATAACTCATACCCAAAAAACCTAGTTGAAATCAAGGATCACATAATTCATTAAATCTCAATCGTTGAATTCAAAGATCAGGGGGGTAGCTGATACACAATTGTCGCGCACAAAGTAACGCATATGACAATGCCGCAAAAAAAAACGCATATGACAACGTCACACAAAAGGTAATGCGTAGGACAATGCCGTTCATAAAACAATGCATATGCCAACGTTACGCGGAAAATACCTTAGGAACCCAGAAATGCTAAAACAAATGTCATGTTCCCGCTACATACCATGCAGCATTGATGCATGTCATGATTTTGTCATTTATTATGTGTCAGACGAATGCACCTTTGGACTTTTTTCATGCCAGGTCGAAAACACATGCTGTGATCCAGCATGAAAAAAGTGGTGAGCGACTGGTTGATTTTGTTGCGGAGGCTGGACGGATGGTTGCTTTTGTAACGCATGGTGGGCAGATTGCTTCTTTTCTTCCGAACCACGGGTGGATCGTTGCTTTTCTTGCGAACGATGGATGGATGAGAATCACACTCTGCATTTTATGGGTACGCAAACTATTTCACCCTATCTTTAAAACATCCAGGTGTACATCCGCATCCCGGAGGAGCACAATGGATATCTCCAAAAAGTTATCAAGACTATACAACGAGGGAAGTTTTTTGGAAAAATGTCGAAATGCGACTTTGCTCACCTTTCAATCGAGTTTCAAGCCACATAGTTGACGGCGGGTAGATCACCATGGACCTGGAAACGGTGGAGGCAATCACTGATTGGCCGACACTCACAAATTTTTAGGAGATCCAGGTTTTTTTGGGTTTCCGCAACTACTATTGTCAATTCATAAAAGACTACGCCAAAGTGTAAGTGCCTCACCAAGAAAAACACCAAGTGGAATCGGGGGATTAACAAACAAGAAGCGTACAACTCTTTGAGAAACACTTTGACCTCGGCGCCAGCCTTAACATTGGCAAAACCAATGGTGGACTACATCCTGGCCACCGATGCGTCCGATCGAGCCATCGGAGCCGTTCTCCTCCAAGACAACGGCGGTGGAGAACAACTGGTTGCGTACATGTCAAGAAAACTACGCGGGTCAAAACTAAGCTATGCAGTACAAGTGAAGGAGATGCTGGAGTGCCGGTAATACATCACCCGCACCGACGATCACGGCCTCAAACATCTCAAGACCCAGCCAAATCTAAGCCGTTGATAAACTCGATGGATGGATTTCCTCGAGTCTAGCCTCAACTAGACATCAAGTATCGACCTCCAGCGGATGCTCTGAGTTGACCAGATTTAATGGTTGAGATTAGCACGTTGCTCGTCGAAAGAGACCAGTACCTTGAAAGGCTATTGGTGAAAGGTTACAAGGAGTTTTGCATGTACGACAAAGCCAAGTTTTGGCTCGACGACCCCTACTAGCAATGGCAATTCACTCGCCATGTCATCGTTCCTCCACATGATGAATGGTGGCGGATGCTCTTGGGAGAGAGCCTTGACACCAGTCTAGGTGGACACTTCATCAAGGATGATACGCTAAAAAAACTAGAGAAGCATTACTGGTAGGACAGGATGCAGACTGACGTGGTGGCCTTTTGTAAACCGTGTGAAAATTGTCAGAGATAAAAATCTTGTCTGATTCAACCCCAACCTGTTCCGAAGGAAGTATGGATCCACATCAGCATGGATTTTGCAACGGGACTGCCCGCCACTCCCGGTGGATATGACGCCATCCTCATAATGGTCAACAGATTTTCCAAAATGTCGCACTTCATCCCGACGACGACCACAATCACCAAAGAAGGGACACCGCGTCTATTTCTAAATTAGTTTGCACGGCTGCACTGAGTGCCACGTACCATCATTTACAGAGACAGCCACTTCACCAGCCATTTTTGGCACGACGGGCAAACCGTGCGCATCAAGTAGATGTTGGAACAACTTCTGTGAACTTTATGCAAGACACATGGCACTAATTAGGCAACAAAATTGTTGACCACCAAACTCCCATACAACTCTGCCACTTCCACCACAAGTGGTAAGTTATTGTTTGAGGTAGCATATGGCAAACTCCCCGCCACACCTGCTGGATTGTAGAGCCAGAGTAATGTCCCCGCGGTTGACATCCACTGCCGGGATTTTGCAACCATCTGGGAAGAAACCCAACAAACCCTCGCAAAGATGCAGGCAACTATGAAGCGGGTGGCCAACCAACATCGTAGCGATGGCGTGTTCAGTGCTGGAAATTGTGTCCACCCCAGATTGGACAGTATCAAACTCAGAGGACAAGACTTCGCAAAGCTCAAACCCCAATGGTTGGGACCGTTTGAGATCAAGCAAATGCAAACCCCAGTCGTCGCTCAACTTCGTCTCCCGGACAGCATGGCAATCCACCCTGTCTTCCACATTAGCAAAATCAAGTACTATCAGGAACCCATTCAATATGTACCCGGTAGAGACGTCACACCTCCACCTCCTGCACGAATGGACAGAGATACAGAGTACGTGATTGAAGATATCCTTGGAAATTGACACTGCGGAAAAAACAACTTAGTATCTAGTCAAGTGGAATGGCTACGACGCCGCACACAACATTTGGGAGCCCTACGACAACCTCCAGGACGTTGATCATGTGATCGGCGGCAATTTTCACCAACACTGGCCTACGTTTGCTAGGGCGTCGAGACGTCATGGCTGAATGGGGGGAAATTTTTACGTCCTTGACATACACAAGTCCCTAAATTATTGCAAGTGGGCATTTGTGTTCTGACATTCATGGTCCACCGTGCGGCAGCTTTAGGATTTTTACACTGTTCGGTCGAGAGCATTTTTGCCAATTGCCTCAACCTGAGATGTTCCATTTCAAAAGTTTCTGACAACTTCAACCACCTTCCAGAAAGGTCGACAAAAGTATCGCTAGCCACATCGATGTTTCGATGTCGTGGGCGACTTCTCGACGATGATAAAATTTTGTAAAGAAGAGTTGTGATATTCTCAAAGCTCCCGACTTCTCGATGGAGCTTATCGAATCCACCACTCAGTGTACGACCTCACACGCGTCGTTGGGCTCAAACGCTGATGATCTGACTCATGCCTCATTCACATCCTCGGGATTTTATGTATGTGCTTGTCACACTCGACACTTGGCATGAAAGTAAAATCACTGCTTGATGCAAATCATCCAGTTATCCCAAACTCCCAAATAATCTTTTGTCCTGCACCTCATCCCTGTGAACCACCTACGTTCCCCTCAGCGTGACACCATAAGCCCTTACGTCACTTTTTACGTCACGAAGCAAATTCTATTTCAATAATTTCAATATCTACTTTTCTGAATGTATTTGTCTCTTCCGTCCATACCACCTTCACCACCTACAGAAGCTGGACTGAAAACATTAGACTCACCCCTCTAATATTATGCTGAGCGGGACGTATGTGTTGCTTCCCTAAAATACACGAGTTCCTGGACCTCACGCACGGGTAATTTTTTCATTGAGTTAATGGTCCACCACACAACGACTGACAGATTTTTACACCGTTCGGCCAAGGGTATTTTAGCCAACTGCCCAGACCTCCGGTGTTCCATTCTTGAAGTTTCTGAAAAATTCGACCACCTTCCAGAGAGGTCTACAAAAGTGTCGCAAACCATATCGACGTTTCGATATTGTTCGGTCAACTTCTTAACAATACTTGACTTTTTCAAAAGAAGCGCCGCAGCATTCTCAAAGCCCCCTGACTTCTCTGCCGAGCTTCACAAATCCGCCACTCACGGCGCGGCCTCGTACGCGTCGCTCGGCTTAAGCACCGAAGGCCTGACATCTACTCCATTCTCATTCTCTGCGTTGTATACATGTATTCGACACACTCAACACTTGTCATCAAAGTAAACTTACAGCTTTACATAAGTTATCCCTTTGTTACAAACACACAAACCGTTTTTTGTTCCGCACCTCAACCTTGTGAACCACCCACATTTCGCTCGGCGTAACACTTGGTATCATAGAGTAGTGGCGCTGGAGGGACAACCAACGCATTAATTACCTGGCAAGTCCCTAGCGTATCTCCACTGTTCAGAATCTCGTAGACCTTGTGATAATGACGGTGAACAGAGCGAGTGCAACCGGCGACGAGCAGAAGTCCCCTGGGACTACTGTGGTGATGGCTTATCAGCAGCACGTGAACATTGATTCTCTCCAGGAAAATCAGGGGGCACTGACAAATTTCGTGGTGAATAGTGAAGCACCGACAAACCCAACGGCCAATCCGGTGACGGACCCATCGGGCTCGGCAAACCTGTTGCCGCCGCCGTAGCCCATTGGGTCAACACCTTGCACGATGGAAGGCATCAAACGACAAGCGCAAATCAACAAAGACCTGTACCAAAAATTGTCAGGACTTGAGAGCCTCAACTCCCATCTGGGCCAACAGTTCAACACGGCAATGGAGGAGCTTTGAGTTTCTCGTGCACGCAAAGCGGTGCTCACCGAGAGGAATCTGTAACTCTTGAGTGAGCCCCACATCCCACTAGCACTTCCAGAGCTGTTCAATCCCCTGAACTCCAACGGACCAACGGTCAGGATGTGGCTAACGAGTTTGGAGGTGTACTTCACCAGTATTGGGGTCAACAATGAAAAAAAGAAGATTGACCTTGCAGCCTTGCTTGTGCGTGGCACGGCTCTGAGTTAGTGGTCCAATCTGAAGGCCATCTAATGACACCAAGAGACTGGTGGATCTGGATCAACGGCCCACATGACCGCTCTCACATCGTCGTCCGTAGGCGTACTAGCTCTCAAGCAGATGAATCCGACGTGGCATGACTCTCTCATGCCAGGGGAAACATGGATCGACTTTGCACGTCCTACTCTTGCTCGCCTTGGGAAGCTGAACGAGAAGTCTGCGTCAATAGTCCAGCTTGGGAAAGTACACTCGGTGTTTCCGCAAAATCATCACCGACAATGATCTCACCCCCGATGAACTGTTTTTCTATTGCAACAATGGCCTCAATCAAAACATCCAATGCCCTTCTGTCAATGATCGCAGCAGCCTACCGCATCAACAGCAACGACTACAAAGCTTAGATGTAGGAATGCAAGGGCTGGTGACCCCAAAGCCACCATCCTTCTTGTGGCGGAGGAAAGTTGCAGCTGATGGAAACCTTGTCTCCAATGGAGATGAACGCCGTTGATCAGCGCAATCAACGGCTCTGTTGGACTTGCGAAAACCTGTAGCAAAACTCACGCCACTGCCGGATGCGGCAATAGCAAGACGAAAAGGGCGAAAGTCACAGGAGAAGATTGAAGAGACGGAAAACTGCAAAGGGCATGAATGGACGGCAAGGCTCTTGTCCGATCAGAAAATCTGCACTGACCAACTGCCCATCTAAGTGGCTCATATTGTCGTGGATGAGGTTTTGTAAGATCACAAAGTTTGACATGGGATACGAAGACAACCAGCCGGTGATAGCGCTACGAGTGCAACCGAGTGGTTGTAAAAGTAATAGAACAATACCGGTACACCTAGACAACTGATGTTCTCGTAGTTTTGTTAACAACAGAATGGTTTGGAAGCTGGGTTTGCAGACTGAACCGGGAATGTTTGAGGGAAAGAATGTCTACAAATCACTACACATCCATGGACCTCATGAGCCACTATGGCTATAAATTGAAGATCTTCATGACGTGATGGTCTAGGCAACTTGCCCAACGAGTGACCAAAAAACATTGTCGGGCAAGATTTCCTATGCTAGCATGATTCGCAGGTCGACTGGACCAGTGGAGCAATGTACGTCAACAATAAAAGCAAAAAACGACATCTCTCTCTAGTCGAGCGACCCACAACGCAGCAATGATTACGGAGAGTAGTAAAGGTGGACGTAGCAGAGGAAGTTGCAACAACCACAAAATGCCAATGGATATCTCTGGACGTGGCCAAGCGATATCTGAAGCACGGAGCCCAAGCGTGACTAGTGAACGTGGAAGTAGGGGAAGCAGAAGAAATCGTAGCAGCCAAGGCGACATTGACGGCCTCGACACCTGAGAAGTTTGCAGGCGTACCAGCAGAGTTTACAAGACTGATTGAGGAGTTTGTAGGGGTTTTCCCGGCGAACTACCCCAAGAGTTACTACAACAAAGCAACATTGACTATCAGATAGACCTAAAACCAAGCAGCAGACCAACAGTGATCACAAGCTGATTCGACTAAAAAAACACCAAGACAAGATGCTCGGTCAAGGGTTCATCAGACAATCATAGTCACCCAATGTAGCACCTGTCCTTCTTGTGAAAAGTAAAATCAAAGAAATGCAAAACTTGCGTGGATTACCAAGCATTGAACAATGTAACCATCAAGAACCACTACCTTGTCCCACAAGCAAATGATTTTTTTTATCAACTCTGTGGGACCCGAATATCCAGCAAAATCAACGTACGCAATGGCTATCATCAGATCCGTGTATCAGATAAGGACATCAAAAAGGCGATATTCCGCACCAGGTACATGGCATATAGAGTTCACGCTCATGTTGTTTGGAATCACGAATGCCCTCGCGACATTTATGTCGGCTATGAACAACATTTTTTGCACGTACCTCGATGACTTTGTCATCGTGTATGTTGACAACATTTTTGTGTACCCCAGAGGAGGACAATGGACATGTCCACAAAGTTCCTCAGATTTTTAAGAGAGATAAAAATCTTGGAGAACTCTAGAAGTGTAACGTCTGTTGCTGTTTGGTTGGGTTTTTGGGCCACATCATTGGCGTCGGACGGATCACCATGGATCCAAGAAAAGGTGGAGGCAGTCACTGATTGTCCAAAACCCACAAATGTTTGGGATGTCAGGGTATTTTGGACTTCTAAAACTACTAGTGTCCATCGTAAAGGACTACGCATGAGTGACAGCACCTCTTTCCGTTCTCACCTAGAAAACCACTGAGTGGAATTGGGGGGGACAGCAAACAAGAAGCATTCAATGATTTGAGAAATACTCTGACCTCAACCCCGGCATTACTGTTGGCAGATCCAACTTCGGACTACATCGTGGCCACCGAGGCGTCCGATTGAGCCACTGGAGCTGCTCTCCTCCAAGACTATGACGGTGGATAACAATTGGTTGCGTTCATGTAAAAAAAATGGTGCGGGCTGGAACTCGACTACGGGGTGCACGAAAAAAGATATGTGTGAACTTGTGCACGCATTCAAAACATGGCAGTGCGACTTGGAATGTTGGTGATGCACTGTCCGCACAGACCATCACGCACTGAAACATCTCGAGACACAGTCAAACTCAAGCCTTTGAAAAACTTGCTGGATGGATTTCCCATAGTCCAACTTCAACTACGACATCAAGTACCGGCATGGGAAAACAAATCCAGCGGATGCTCTATGTCAACAACCACATTTAATAGCTGAAATCAGCACATTACTCATCACACAAGACCCGTACCTTGCAAGATTGTTCACAAAGGGTTACAAGGAGTTCTGTGGGTATGACAAAATCAGTTTTTGGCTCGACAACCCCCACCGGCGACGATGATTTGCTTGCCAGGTTGTTGTTCCTCCAAACAAGGAATTACAATGGATGGTATTGGTAGAGTTTCACGCCACCGTTCCATGTGGACACTTCGGTGAGGAAAAGATCCTCAAGAAGCTGGAAATCTACTACAGGTGGGGCAAAATGCAAACTGACGTGGCGGCCTTCTTCAAATCGTGTGACACCTGTCAGAGACAAACATCTCAAGGCACACGGCCACTTGGTCTTATTCAACCCCTGCCCATTCCAAAAAAACCGTGGGCTGACATGAGCATGGATTTCTTTACAAGATTGCCCGCCACCCCCGAGGGGTATGACACCATCCTCATCATGGTGGAAAGATTTTCTAAAATGTCGCACTTCGTCCCGACGACGACCACCGTCACCGCAAAAGGAACAATGTGCCTGTTTTCAAATCAGATTGTACTGCTGCATAGTGTGCCGTTTCACAAGCCAGTTTTGGCAGGAATTGACGACACGCTACGGCATTTGGATCTAGCTATCTAAGTCGTTCCATCCTTGGATTGATGGGAAAACCAAGCAAACCAATCATACACAAAAACAAATTATTTGAACTTTATGTGAGCCAAACGGCACTAATTGGGAAACAAAACTACTGACCGCCATACTCGCATGCACCTCCGCAGCTTCCACTGCAACTGTCAACACATTGTTTGAGGTATTGTGCGGAAAAATTCTTGCCATACCGGCTGGATTGCGGATTCAGAATAATATCCCTGCGGTTGACATCCACCGCTGGTATTTTGCAAGTATCTGGGAGGAAACACGGCATACCCTTGAAAAGATGCAGGCATCTATGAAGCGGGCGGCCGATCGACATCGGAGCAATGACGTGTTCAGCATTGGCAGTTGTGTCCTCCTCAGTTCGGAGAATATCAAACTCTAAGGACAGGACTTTGCGTAGCTCAAACCTCGATGGTTGGGACCATTTGAGATCAAGCGAATGCAAACCCCAGTCATCGCTTGAATTCGTCTCCTTGACAGTATGGCGATCTACCTTGTCTTTACATAAGCAAATGCAAGAAATATCAGGAACCCAGACAACATTTCCCTGGTAGAGATTTTGCACCTCCACCTCCTGTACAAGTGAATAGAGATACAGAGTATGTGATTCAAAACATCCTAAAAAATTGACGTTGTGGAAAAATGACCGAGTAACTGGTCAAGTGGCATGGCTATGACACCGCGCACAATAGCTGGGAGTCCTCCAACAGCCTCCAAGACGTTGATCATATGATCAACGGCTGTTTTCTTCATCACCGGCCTACACCCACTAGTGTGCCGAGACGTCACAGCTAAAAGGAGCTCAATTGTTATGTTCCTAATGTACACAAGTCCCTAAACCTCACAAGTGGGTTGTTTTGTCATTACAGTCATGGCCCACCATGCAGCAAAGTCTGGAATTTTAAGCTGTTTGGCCGAGTGTATTTGGGCAAACTGCTCCGACATCTAGTGTTTCGTTCTAGAAGTTTTTGGCAACTTTAACCACCTTCCAGAGAGGTTGACAAAAGTATCACGGACCATATTGACGTTTCGATGTCATTTGGTTGACTTCTCAATGATGCTCGGCTTTCACAAAGGAATTCCACGATATTCTCAAAACTCCCCGACTATTGAGCAGAGCTTTCAAAATCCGCCACCCACGGTGTGGACTCGCACGCGTCCCTCATCTCGAATGTCGAAGATCCAACCTATGCTTTGTTATCGTTCTCGGTATTGTATGAATGTGCTCAACTTGCTCAACGATTTTGATCGAAGTACACTTACCGCTTAACACAAATAATCCCTTTGTCCCAAACACCCAAACCGTCTATTGTAGTACACCTCATCCATGTAAGCCATCCACCTTCTGCTCAGTGTAATAATAGGTGGTTCACGGGGACGAGGTGCAGAGCAGTAGATGATTCAAGGAATTGGGACACATGAGCCATTTATATTGAGTATTAATTGTACTTTTATGATAAGTGTCATTTGAGTCAAGCACATACACAAAATGACGTGAATCACAATCAGGCATCCGTTGGATCCTCGGTGCTTGCAAGGTTGGGCTATGAGTGGCTGCTTCGAGAAACTCCACCAAGAATTCAGGGGGCTTTGAGAATGTCAAAGCATGGATACATGAAAATTTAGCAACGTTGAGATACTGATCAAACAATATCAAAACATTGATACAGTTTGCGAGACTTCCGTCGACCAATCTAAAAAAAATCAAAGTTGTCATAGCCTTCTAGAAACACACACCAGAGGAACTAGCTGCTAGAGAGAATGCCCTCGGCAAATTTTCATGAAAATCTCGAGGTCTTAGCACAATGGGCCACGTATGTAATGACAAATATGCCATTCCCGGAGTTTGGGATTCGTGTACGTCGGGGTCGTAACACTCCCCCCCCTCCCCCTTTAGTCATGACAACCTAGCGCGTAAGTAGGCATAGTCTAACGACTGTAATAGTAGCCATCAATCAGATGATTGAGGTCTTGGAGGTTGCCGTACGGCACCCAGCTGTTGTCCGTAGAAACGTAGCCGTAACACTTGACATAATACTTTTTTCCCACGGCTTTGATGTCTGAGGATGTCTTCAACACGTACAATGTGTATCCTCGTCCAATTGAATAGGAGGTGGGGATGAGACGTCTGTACCGGGAAATTTATTGATGGGGACCTGGTAGTGCTTGAGCTTGCTGATGTGGAAGACAGGATGGATTTCCATGCTGTCAGGCAGGCGAAGCCAAGTGAAATCAGGGGTTTACATGTTCTTGATCTAAAACAGGCCCAACCAGCGGGGTTTGAGCTTTGCAAAGTCCTTTCCTCAAAGTTTGGTGGTCACTGAGTTAAGAAGGATGCAACCACTAGCACTAAACACATCCTTGCTGTTATGCCATTTGGCCGTTCACTTGATGGCTGCTTGCGTCTTCGCAAGGGTCTGTTGCATTTCTTCCAAAATGCTCGAGAAATTCCTACAACAGATATTAACCACAAAAAAAATTGGTGCCGGTGTGGCAAGAATTTTGTTGTAGACCACTTCAAGTTTAACTTCACACATTATAGTGGAAATGGCGGAGTTATATGCGAGTTTGGTGGTCGGTAGTTTGGTTGTCCAAGTGGTGTCGCGTGACTCACGTAAGGTACGAAAAATTCGTTTGAGTACCAGATTGGTCTATTATGTTTGGCTGTTGCTTCAAGAATGGAACACTGTTTATAGTTGGATCCGTCAACTATTATTCATCATCAATTTGAGCTAGAAACAGTTAGTGAAGCTAACTGATGATGGTAACTGGCACACTGTGTAAACATACAATCTTGTTTAAGAACAGCCGTATTGTTCCTTCTATGATGATGGTGGTCATCATCAGGATGAAATACAAAACTTCGGAAAATCTACCCACCACCACGAGGATGGCGTCCTAGTCCCCGACAGTGGTGGGCAGTATCGTCACGAAGTCGATGCTGATGTCGACCCATGGCTCTGTCTGAATAGGAAGGGGTTGGAGAAGTCCTGGTGGCCTCGTGGAACAAGATTTACACCGTTGATAGGTATCGCATAGTTTGTAGAAAGCTGACACGTTAGTCTCTATCTTTTCCCACCAGTAGTACTTTGTCAACTTCTTAAGCATCTTGTCCTTACTAAACTGTCCACCTAGACCAATGTCATGGAATTCCTCAAATAGCATTCTCCGTAAATCCTTGTTTGGTGGTACGACTTGTGACGGTGGCATTTACTTGGCGGCATTTACCCCTGGTGGCGGTTGCATTTACTCGGTCGAGTAAATGTTGCTGCCACTTGGGGTCGTTGAAGCATAACTTGGTCTTTGTTTGTATCTGCCAATCTCCTCGTGATCTTTTGCAAACATTCTTGCGATGTACGGGTCTTGTTTGATGAGTAACGTCCTAATCTTGGCCATCAGATCTTGTCACCAACTTTGAGCATCCGCTGGATTAGTTTTTACAGGTCGGTACTTGATGTTGTAGTCAAATTAAGACTCAAAGAACTCCATCCATCGAGTTTGTCGATGGCTCAGATTTTGCTAAATCTTTAGGGTTTTTAGTGCGTGATGGTCAGTGCAAAAAGTGTAGGACCTGTATTCCAAGTAGCACCACTTTGTAGTGAACGCGTGCACAACTGAGAGAATTTATTTCTCGTACAATGCAAATTTGAATTCTGGCCCGCATCTTTCTCGACATTAACGCAACCTGTTGTTCTCCACTACAGTTGTCTTGGTGGAGAACAGCTCTGGTGGCTAAATGGGATGTGTTGGTGGCCATGACTTAGTCCATCGTTGGATCTGCAAATCTTAAGGCTAGTGCCGAGGTCAAAGTGGTTCTCAAAGAGTTGATTGCTTCTTGTTCACTATCCCCACAATTCCACTCAGTAGTTCTACGGGTAAGATATGAGAGACACTGACACTTGTGCATTATCCTTTCCAAATCAAAGGTAGTAGTGGCAGAAGCCGAAAAGTACTTGGACAACCCAAACATTAGCCAGCTTCGGCCAATCAGCGAGTGCCTCCATGGTGATCCATTCCTCGTCGATGAGTTGGCCCAAGATCTCGATTAAATGGTGACCAAAATTACACTTGGAGAGTTTTTCGTATAGTCTCTTTCTTTGTAAACTCACAAGAACCTTTGAAAGATTTCCATTATGCTCCTCCAAGGTACGGCCGTACACCACGAAGTCACCGATGTGCATGACAAAATATTCGTCAAGCTACGAGAGAAAAATGTTATTCATTACCACCATAAATGTTACAAGGACGTTTGTGAGTCCAAACAACATGACTATGAACTGAAGATTCCCATATCTGGTACATAATGCCATCATCTTATCGTCCTCATTAGATACGTGGACCCGATGATAGCTGCAGTGTAGGATGATTTACACTGGAAACTTGGGCCCCACAGAGTTAGTCAAAAGTTTCATCCACTCCCAGAAGAGGGACGGGGTTCTTGATGGTGGTCTTGTTTATTGCTCGGTAATCCACACACATGCATCTCCCTCGTTTTCATTTTTGAAAAACATTAAAGTGTCATGTAAGATAGCATTGAAAGTCCAATATACCCCTCACCGGGCATCTCGTCCTGCTGCCTTTTTAGTTTGGTTAGATTGTGGTCACTCATGTGATATCTTCCATTCACCATAAATTTGTTGTCCAGCTTCAGGTGTATATGGTGGTTGACGTTTTGTCATGGAGATAGCTTTCAGGAAAGTTTGCCAAGAAAAGCTCTTTCAAACTTGTCGACAATGGGTGAAAAATCCTCTGGAATGCCTGCAAACATTTTAGGTGTCGGGGCCGATATGGCCGCCTCGGCAGCCGTGACTTCTTTTGCTTCCTTGGTCTCCACGTGGACTAGCCATGCTTGAGCTCCACGTTGTAAATATTTCTTAGTCACGTCCAAAGATATTGGCTTGCATTTTGTGGCTACTGCAACTTCTTCTACTGCTTCCACATCTGCTGATTTGCGTAGTCGTCGTAGCATCACGAGTGGCTCGACCAGAGGTAGATGTCATCTTCTGTCATTAATGGAGATGTAAGCTGATACGCTATTCCAGTCCACGTGCGGATTATGTCGATACAGGAAACCTCATCGAGGAAGATTTGTGGTCGCTCATTGGGCATGTCCACTAGACTATACCGTCGTGCAGGTGTGCAGTGAAAGAGGTTCGTGAAGTTGATGAGTATCTAGTCATATTTTGACAGTTTTTCCTTCAGACACTCCTGGTTTGTTTTGCAGACCCAGCTTCCAAACCACAGCATTGCTTACAAAGCTATGAGAAGCCCCTTCATCCAGTAGTGCAGGTACCTTTCTACGACTTTTACAATCCTTTGGTTTGCTGGTTGGTCGTCCTCATCTCCCTCATCAAACTTTGCGATCTCAATAATCATTGTCTTGGCGACATGAGCCACTCATGTGGGCGATTGGTCGGCACGCATTTTCCAATGAGACAGGAGGCTTGCCGTCTACTCCTACCCTTTGTCATTTCCCAAATCATCGTTCTTACTCTGCGGTTTCTCCCCGTTCTGGCCTGTTGACGTCACTTTCAATAGTTGCATGAGATATGGCATGGCTTTCGGCAACTCCACTAGAGTCACTAGTGATCACGTTGATCGACAGTGTCAAACTCCATCAGAGATGAGGTTCCTATCTACTGTGACTTCAATCTGCCACGGTAAGAGTTGTGGTATTGGGGTCGCAGTCTCTTGGATTCCTACATTGGAGAATTGTATTCGGCATTGTTGATGGAATTGGCTACTGGGACAATTTGTGAAAGGTCGTCCTAAATGCCAAAAACAATGATTTCTTGCCAAATATCTTGCTTGAGTTTGTTTTTGTAGTAGAAACAGGGTTTGTCATGGGTTAAGTGACTGCCAGTAATGATTTTGTGAAACACCGTGTGCACTCTTCCATGCTGGCCTGCTGAACAATGCATTGAAGCCTATACTGTACGCCAAACTTCTCCTTCAGTTTCACAAAGTGGCTGCGTGTGGCACGAGAAAAATCACTCCACATTTGCGGTGGTGTGAGGAAGTTGTGCCATGTCAGATAGATTTGATCAAGAGGTAGTACGCCAGCAGTCGACAATGTGAGAGCAGTTATGCGAGCCATTGATCTAGCTCCTCCGGTCTCCTACTGCTGTTGGATGGCCTTTAGATCAGACCAACAACTTAAGGCTATGCCACACATTCTCAAGGTCGCGAATCTCTCTGTTGTTGTTGACATCAAACTGGTGAAGTACACCTCCAACATTGTTAGCCACATCCTGACCGTTAGTCCCGTTAAGCTTGCGATATTGAATGGTTAGGGAAGTGTCATTCACATGTAGGATGGACTCAAGAGTTAGATATCTCTCTTCGTGAGCACTGGATCACACACACGAGAAATCCAAAACTCCTCCATCACCCCATTGAGCTGTTGGAGAAGATGAGTGTCGAGGCTCTTGAGTCCCAAAAATTTACGGTTTAAGACTTCATTAATGCAAGCTTATCAACTGGCACCTCCTGTCGCGCAAGGTGTCGTTCCAGCGTACAACGGTACGGACAAAGGGTTTGGCAAGCCTGAGGGGTCTACTATTGGATTGGCTGTCACGTTTTTTAGTGTTGTACCATTCGCTACAGAAGTTAACGCTGCTGCCTGGTTTTTTTTTAGAGTGCCCTTTTTTGGGTGCTAGTTATCCTCCATCACCAGAGTATTTGCAAGTGACAGCTGCTCGTTGCCGGTTATGCTCACTCCATTCACTATTGTCATCACAAGGTCTATGAGCTTCTGAATGGTGGAGATGCACTGAGGACAAGTGCAAGGTAGTCATGAGGTAGTTAATGCATCCGTTGTCCCTCCTGCGTTGCTATGCTCTAATACCAAGTGTTACGCCAAGCGGAACGTAGGTGGTTGACAGGGAGAAGGTACGAAGCAGTAGAAAATTTGAGGAACTGGGATGAATGGATACAAGCAACAAGTTTAATTCGATGACAACTATCGAGTGAGTATGTCCACAGAACAATGAGAATCATAATGAGGCACATGTTGGGTCCTCAAAGCTCGAGCCAAGAGACACATGTGAGGTCACACCATGAGTGGTTGCTTTGAGAAGCTCCACTGAGTACTCGGGGGGCTCTGAGAATGTCGAGGTAGGGTTTTTTAAAGTCCAATGCTGTTAGGAAATATATCAAACAGTATTGAAGCATCAATGTCATTTGTAATACTTCTGTCAACCATTCAAGACAATGGCAGAAGTTGTTAGAGCCTTTTGGAATGGAATACTAGAGGTCGGGCAGGTGGCCAAAATGTCCTCGGCTGATCCGCGTAGAAAATCTGAGGTCGACGCATGGTGGGCCACAAATGAAATGACAAACATTCCCACTCGCACGGTTCAGGGACTTGTGTACATCATGCACGTAGTACAATGGACTAGGTACTCACAATCATTTCAACTCACAAAAAAGGGAAAATAGAAAAGAAAAGAAAAGAATAAGATGGAAATGGCACATCCCACTCGGCACATGCGAATGGGAAGAAGCCTCAGGGCATTGGTAAATGCCGCTCTCATTACACCTCAAGTCAAATCATGATGACCCAGTTGAGTGCTTAAGTCTCTACACGTGGGGGTCGCTCTCACAACTTTTACATGGATAAAGAGTGATGATTGATTGCACCGTAAATTGATCTTGAACATTACTCACCCCAACACAACATAAGTTGGAGTCATCAAACACGACCTCCATCAGAGCTTGCTTTTGATGAAGCTATCGAATGTCACGCTACGCTTAAAGTTTGCAAGTTGTTCGTGATAGTCAGATTGGATTCCAACACAGTTTATCTGAGGAACCCTAGCAAATCCGTGACAAGGAACGACATCCACACATCGCATATAGAAAAGGAGGAAGTCTTCAAACTCAAACTGGATTAATCACAAACACCTTTACAAGAACAAAAGTAGTAAAATCTAACAAATAATTCTAAGTGGGAAGTACAACCATTATTGTCATGTTATTCACCGCCAAAAATGCGGAAATTAGTTTCTTTGGTCGGACTGTTGAAATGCTCCCACTTTCTATTTCAAGTTAATTGTGCCCTTGGTTTGTATGTTAATGAGAGTATGCCCCCATTTCACGTCTAGACATATTTTTTATGTCGATTTCTCATTGATCTGATGTGGCATGCATGCGTCTTTGGACCGATGAAATCAGCATGGCAATTGAATAATCACAAACTCCTCTTTTGATGGGTTTCTTATTGTTTGGGGGGGGTGATTTGGGTGCAGTTTGCATGGGGGGTCCGAGACTCCCCATGCGTCGAAACATGCTGGGCCCCGCTATCTTGGGGCCTAGCAGGAGCCCGCGCTTTATTGAAACCCTAAAATCCTGAAAGTATTTTGGGGTGTGGTTTGATTAGGGTTGCATGTAAAAATGGGGAGGGGATGCGTGTTAGGAAGAAAAACATAACGAGCATCTCCACTTGATAAGGAAAAAAGGGTGTGCTTGCTCGATCGCGGTCGAGCAATGACCTCTTTGCTTTCTTTTTTGGACACACTACCCCCCTGGTTTGATGTAGGATTTTACGTGTTGTGTATGCCAAGCCTGCAAAAAAACATAGTTGAAACTAGGAGATTTGTGTGTCAAAAGGCAAAAAACAGAGAGAGGGACCTTTCCCTTTGCCTTGGTTGAGAATTCAACCCACTCATCAGTGTCCACCCACATGAAAACAATCACCTACTATTACACCAAGTCAAACACAGGATGATGCTGACACATATGCCCAATGGTGGGGAAATCACGCACTAGCTTTCTAGTGCACTCTACTAGTGCGTCCCAAGACCATGCACCAATATCATGCACTCTACAACAAGTGTAAAAAAACAGTTTAATCTCATATCATTATTGTTCCTCGCAAACTAAACACATACCTCTCTCTTTCTCTGCACCTCTCCTTTCGTCTTCTTCTTCTCCATTTTTCCTACCTCTCTTCCTCTCTCTTGGTTCTTTTCTATCTCTATCTCTATTTATCATTGTCCTTCTCTTCACACGTTTCTCACTTTCCTCTTTCTCCCTCCCTCCGTCTCTCTCTCTCTCTCTCTCTCTCTCTCTCCCTCTCTCTCTCTCTCTCTCTCTCTCTCTCTCTTTCTCTCTCT
>SZWC01001644.1:224316-247724 GCA_023375785.1 Penium margaritaceum
CGTCTGGAGTCCCAACTCAAGCGCACGGAGGCCGTCGCCTCCCCTTCCGTCGCCTCTGTGGCCGTCGCCTCCCCCACCGCAGCTACCTCATCATCGTCAGGGAAGAAGAAGCGTCGGACCAAGAAAGGCAAAGGTCAGTAGCAACAGCAACAACAGTCATCGACCGGGTCCAGCGCTGGCAGCTCGGTATGCCACAACTGTGGCCAGCCCGGGCACGGGTGGTACACCTGCCCTCTACCGACGGATGAGGTGCGCGTCATTGCCACCATGCATCACCAGCGCGAGCGCCGTCTCGCCTCTGCCGCCGTGACTGTCACCGGCTCTGACACCTCCGCCTCATCCAGCAGCTCCACCACTTCGGTTGCTTCGCCAGTCGCACCGACACCACCTCCACAGCCATTGGCACCGGCACAGTCTTCCTTCTACCCGGGCTTCGATGCCATCACCCCGCAGTCCGTCTACATTCCCGGGTCATCCTCTTGCCAGCGCCAACTGGAGCAGTTCATCGCGCTCCAGCTCGGCCTCCCTCGTCCTCCTCCCCAAGGAACTACGAGTTGCATCACTTCTTGCTCCCTTGTCCAGCCCTGCACGACTGAGACTGAGCTATGGTCATGCCCTGTTTCTTTGTCTATCTTGTTGTCTCTCATGGTCTCCGCTACCCCCTCCTAGGACGACGTTGCTTGGCTTGACGATTGGCAGTCTCGATTCACACCTTCTTCCACCGCGTCCGCGTCCCTTGCTTGCCGCCATGTGACCGTTAGTGATCTTGGGACCCCGGTCGAGGACCCCGCTGAGACCTGGATCATCGACTTTGGGGCCATGCATCACATGACGGCCTACCGTGAGGCCTTTAGTATGCTCGGTCCTGTAGGCGATGTTTCCGGTGTCCGGACAGGCTTTGGCCAGGTGTTGCCTGTCCGTGGTATTGGCATCGTTCGTTTCCATGTCCCTCCGGTGACGTCTTTCTGACCGATGTCCTCTTTGTCCGTGGTCTTGAGCTGAGCCTCCTGTCTGTCACTGCCCTTGACCGCATGAGCATGGATGTTGTGCACTCACGTGGTGATGGCATTGTGTCGTTGATCCGTCTGGTCTTGTCATACTGCACGCCACCGCGCGTGGCAACCTATGGCATGTACCTTGTCTATCTTCCTCTCCTTCCGTCTCCTCCCCGTCAGCCGCCACATGCCATGTGTTTGTCACCAGCACGCTTTCTCCTCAGCACACTCGCCTCCTGCACCGCCGCCTTTGCCACGTCCACTCTGCCACCGTAGACAGCATGCTTTGCACCCAGCCGGCAAAGGGCCTTGACCCGGAGACTTTTCCCCTTCCATGTCCAAGTGAGTGCATTGACTGCGCTCAGGGGAAGATGCACCGTTCCATGTATCCCTTGTCTTCCTCCCGTGCGTCTGCCCCCCTCGACCTTGTCCATTCGGACGTCATGGGTCTTCTCCCTACCAAGTCTGTCGGCGAGCATGGTCGCTACATCCTCACCCTCACTGACGACTATTCTCGCTACCGCTGGGTCTTCTCCCTTCGGCAAAAGAGCGATGTCGCCCCCGCCATCCAGGATTGGCTTGTCCTTGCAGAGCGTGAGTGTGGCCACTCTCTCCGCCGCTTTTGCTCCGATCCCGGCGGTGAGTACCTGGGTGAAGCCACGACCTTTCTTGCCTCTCATGGAATTCGCCATGAAACGTCTGTGCCTTACACACCCGCCCAGGACGGTGTCTCCGAACGGTGGAACAGCACTATGGCCAACGCCGTTCGCACCATGCGAGTTGAGTCTGGTCTCTCTGGCTTCTATTTTGAAGCCATGGCCTACATGACTTGGGTCTGGAACCGGATTCCCCACGGTCCCCTTCCCCGCCAGTCCACACCGTACCAGCATTGGTGCGGTCAGCGAGCAGACCTTCGCCCGGCTCACGTCTGGGGTTGCGTGGCCGTTGTGTGGCTGCCCGTCTTGCAGTAGGGCGGCAAGCTTGCCCCTCGCAGACGCCCTTGCACCTTCCTCAGTGTCTCTCATCAGTCGAAGGCCTGGCGCTTCTGGGATCCCTCCCGGCACTGCATCGTTGAGTCCCGGGACGCCCTTTTCTTCGAGGACCTGTTTCCTCGCGACCTCATTCGCTCCGGCTCATTTGTGTCTATCCCATCGCGTGGGGCAGCAGTGAGTCCGTCTTACATCCTTCCGCTTTCGGATGACACGTCCCTCAGTCCCTCCGGGCCGGCACCTCCAGTCGCGTCCGCTGGTCCCTCGGGCCGGCACCCCAAGTTGCGCCCACTAGTCCCTCCGGGCCCACACCTCCAGTCGCGTCCGCTGGTCCCTCAGGGCCGGCACCCCCAGGCGCGCCTGCTAGTCCCTCCGGGCCCACACCTCCAGTCACATCCACTGGTCCGTCCGGGTCGGCACCCCCAATCGCGCCTGCTAGTCCCTCCGAGCCCACACCTCCAGTCGCGTCCGCTGGTCCCTCCGGGCCGGCACCCCCAGTTGCGTCCGCTGGTCCCTCCGGGCCGGCACCTCCAATCGCGTCCGCTGGTCCCTCCGGGCCAGCAGCCTTAGTCACGCCCGCTGGTCCCTCCGGGCCGGCAACCCCAGTCGCATCCGCTGGTCCCTCCGGGCCGGCATCCCTAGCCGCGTCCGCTGGTCCCTGTGGGCCAGCAGACCCAGTCGCGTTCGCTGGTCCCTCCGGGCCAGCAACCCCGTCTGCCTCCATCGGCCCGACGGACTCAGCGCCGTCACCTGCCCTGCCATGCTACATGTGGGGCCCAGGCGGCAGCCTCCGACCCAGACCGTCGGTGAGCGCGTAGACCGTCACTCCGCGCGCCGTGGCGCCTCAACCCCCCGTGGCTCCACGTGTCTCCTCCGCTCCCACTGTCGTGAGTGGGGACCCTGGCACCAAGGTCCTCGGCCTGACCACCTCGGCCATCATTGTAGACCTCCACCCGGGCTCCGCACTGGGCTATACCATGCTCCATAATGAGCATCGGTGTACTGTCGTGGCTGCACTCGCGCGCATCCCACCTGGGGCACAAGGTGCACACGCTCTCTCAGTCTGCTCCACAGCACGCCCGGAGGACCCAAACACCCTACGCGAGGCACGAGCCTCTCTTGAGGCCACATACTGGGACGCTGCCTGAGTCGATAAGCTCTTAGCTATCCGACAGCACCACGTGTATGACCTTGTTGACCTTCCCCCATGAGAGAAGGCCATCGGCGCCAAGTGGGTATTTCGGCGCAAGTGGAAGCCCGACGGGTCCTTGGAAAAGTACAAGGCCTGCCTTACAGCCAAGGGATTTGCCTAGATTCCTGGGGTCGATTACGACCAAATCTTTGCCCATATTGGCCGGTTCTCCACTAGCCGGGCACTCTTCAGTCTGGTCGCCCAGCATGGGTGGGAGCTGAACCAGATGGATGTGAGCAACACTTTTCTCCATGGTTCACTGGAGGGCGAGGAGCTCTACATGGTGCAGCCCCCAGGCTTTGACGATGGCACTAGGAGAGTCTAGCGACTGCGCAAGGCCCTGTATGGCCTCAGGCAGTCGCCTCGGTGCTAGAACCAAGAGATCAACATCACGCTCCTTTGTGGCGGGCTCCAACGCAACACCGCTGACCCCACACTATTTGTCAGTCCACGAGGCCAGACTTTTGCCGCTGTTCTCGTGTACGTCGACGATCTGCTCAATGCGTCGCCAGACACGGCTCCCATCCAACGTGTCAAGGATCTGCTGCACGTCGCCTACCAGATCATGGACCTTGGGTCTGCCAGGGTCTTCTTGGGCATGGAACTCGAGCATGATCGCTCCCAGGGTGTCTTGGACATCCACCAGGCCGCCTATGTGCAGATGCTGTCCACCCGCTTTGCGGAGGACCTGCCACTCGTGCCGAGCGCATCCTCACCCATGTCACCCGATGGTCATGCAAAGCTGAAGAGTCCTGACCCATCCGTTGTGGGGGAGCCAGTTGATGTGACCACATACCTACGAGTCATTGGGTCACTGATGTTCCTAACGACGACGACGCGCCCAGACATCGCGCTCGCCGTCAACCTCCTGGCCCAGTTCTCTCAGGAGCCGCGTTACCTCCACTACGAGGCCGCGATCCGAGTACTGCGCTATGTTGTCTCGACTCCTCTACAAGGTCTCATGTTCCGCCGTCAACCGTCTGTTGTCGCGGTGGGCTACACCGATAGTGCGTGGGCCGGTAGTCCGAACGGCAAGAGTCGCATAGGCTGGATCTTTCTGATTGGCGGCACTGCTGTGTCTTGGCGTAGTGGCAAGTAGGGATGCATTGCACATAGCACTGCTGAGGCTGAGTACGTTGCTCTTAGCTCAGGCGCGTGTGAGAGTGTGTGGTTGTGTCGTCTGTTGTCCGAGCTACGCCAGTCCGTCGCATCCATCACGTTGCACTGTGACAATGAGAGTGCCATGGCCATTGCCGACAATGACAACGTGCATCACACACGCACAAAGCACATCAACGTTGAGTATCACTATGTGTGTTCGTTGTTGTATGACGACAGTGTCAGCATCGTGTGGGTTGAGGCAGCACGGCAATTGGCTGACTTCTTGACCAAGGCACTGAAGCGCGACTCCTTCAAGAAGGCTGTGAGTTCAGTTGGCATGCGTTTGTGAGTGACTCTCTCTATCCTTGCTTGCGTCTCCGCTTGGCCCGGGGGGGTCTGGTCGTTGACTGTGTCTCTGCCTACACATGTGCACTACGCCTGTGAGTCATGGGGGAGTGTTGGTTTTCGTGCATCTCTCATTGTACTCTGTTGTGTCCTCCTTGCTTGTGTACATCGGCGTGCAGATGACTGACGACGAGACTTGACGCCGCTGGAGTGTCGCTCGGTGGAGCCGACGCACGCTGAGACCCACTCACCCGTCACGGGAGCCTCCTCCCTCTGGTGATGCGCTCAGCTCCATCGGCATGCCTCCTCGGTGGTCGGGCCGCCGGCAGTCACTACCATTGCGGATGCAGTCTGCATGCACCTAGTACTGTGTTTGGCTGTGGCATTGCATCTGCAGGATCATGCGATGCCTAGGGTCCATGTCTTCTGTTGTATGGCCCTGTTTGGCATTGTTGACTGTCATAGGCACTGCTCGGGTTCGTGCAGCCATAACTTCTTGTAGCTGTTTTTCTAGCTGATTCTGACTGCACGAATGCGTTTGCAGCGTTGGTATTATGGAATGGTCCAGTTTTCAGGCAAAACGGACGACGCCTAGGTCTTGGGCTGTCGGGCGTCTGGCAGGGCTCATCGAGAAAACCCTGCCTACCACAAAATAGGTCTAGCACTATTTTTTGATTGGCTGGTTAGCTGAGTAACAACTTTTACACTAGTGGGGGGGGGGGGGCTAGAACTTGGAGGGGTTCCCCATTGTTGCTCATTCTTCATTGCTAATCAGTTACTTCCAGTTTTCAGCTGCTTTCTAGCGCTAACACTTGCGCGCACTTCTGAGTAACAAACCCAGAGCTTCCAGACTTAGTCTCTAGAGCAGCAGACTGAGGGGGCAGCAGACTTAAGNGGGGGGGGGGGGGGGCTAGAACTTGGAGGGGTTCCCCATTGTTGCTCATTCTTCATTGCTAATCAGTTACTTCCAGTTTTCAGCTGCTTTCTAGCGCTAACACTTGCGCGCACTTCTGAGTAACAAACCCAGAGCTTCCAGACTTAGTCTCTAGAGCAGCAGACTGAGGGGGCAGCAGAGTTAAGCAACGGGCGTGTAAGCCCGCATGCTGCATCAACAACGCATGCTGCCCCAACCTGCTGCCTAGGTTTCTAGCTGTCCGATGACACAAGTTTTCCAACCCGAAAACTTGAAAATTAAAATTTCCGGTGATAACTTTCATTTGCAAAAGAGCACACAAAATATCTCATAGAGCACGAGCAATTCCAAGTTAGACGCAGATCTTCGCAAAACTTTGGATCCTCGTCTACTTTGCCATGGGGGTTTCTTAATAGATATCTTACAATTGAGATTACAACCAGTATATTCCTACTATGTCATGCAGCACACAAAAGTGGCGACTTGAACTTACTCGACAGCCACGCAGCCAAAACAAAAATGTTCTCAACTTCTCAACCTGGGGTCTTGTTCCAATAACGGTTTGAAACGCACCTGCTGTCTGTGTTGCAACCTACTTGAGGTTTCGCGTAAAGACATAAGACTACATTGCGAAGAAGACATACCATCATGCTTTTGTGAGAATCTGCAACTAACATGCCATCGCCTGCGCTCTGTGAGCATTCTTGTGGTCTTATTCCTGGCTAGTAATTTCTGCATTGAACAGCTTTGTGTGCTACTTCATTGGATGGACACATTTGTGTGCTCATACAATGACTTGAACGGATTGTATCCTACTCTGCACAATGGGTATTTTCGTGTGCTCATACGTCGTTTGGATAGATTTGTGAGTTACTTAAGAAACCGTGCAAAAAGTACATTTTTCTCATCATAAATGTTAAGGCTGGTAACGTCACAAGTTTGCGCTTGCGACGACGTCACGAAGGACATGTATCATGTCCTCTCAGGTGATCTATTGTGACCAATGAGCATTCCGTGTACAATTCGGCCGAATGTGTCCAAAGTTGTCTCATTGGTTTAAGGAAACCATTGAGAGAAAACTGGGTGATTCTTATTGGCGTCACGTGGGAGCCTCACTTTCTGTTTTTTTGGGCCAAACTCCGTCTCAAGACAACTTGCCTCTAGCAACTTGTAGTAGGAAATTGAAAAAGGGAAACACTATTCCTCTGATATGCAGTTCTCATGGACCGTCGTGAAGAAAGGATGAACTCATCCGTCCGTGATGATTGTGCCTCGGTGGGTTAGTTGTGCCCTCTTCTGTGTTTCGTCCAAGACGTACACCAATCCTCAAACTCCACGAGTGGGAATTTCTTTCATTGCATTCATGGCCCACCATGCGTTGACCTCATGATTTCTATGTCGATTGGCTGGGAGCATTCAGGCCACTTACTCAGACTCTTGGTGTTTTGTTCCCAAAGTTTCGACCACTTTCTAAAAAGGCTGACATAAGTGTCACGAACCGCATCAATTCTCGAGTCGACTTCCCAACGGCGCTTTAATTATGTAGAACTGTGCTTTGAGATTCTCAAAATCCCTTGAGTTCTCGGTGGGATTTCTTAGAGTGACCACGCGCGACATGGCGTCACACCCGTCGTTCGACTCGGGTGCCCAATATCCAATGTATGCCTCATTCTTTTTCTTGTTATCGTACATGTGTTCTTGACATGTCCGACACTTGTCATTGAAGTACACAATGAAATATGGAAATCATCTAGTTATCCCAAGTCTTCAAACCGTCTTCTGCTCCGCACCTCATCCCAGTGCGTCGTGCGCATTTTGCTCGATATAATTCTTGGTGTCAAAGTGGAGCAGCACTGGAGGGGCAGCCGACACATTAACTACATAGAGACAACCTCGCACGTGTCTTCACCACATCTCTAATGTCCAGAAGTTTGCAAACCTTGCATCGACGATGGTGAACGAGACAAATGCACTTGGCAAAGAGCAATGGTAACCGGTGTTAATGAGGCTCTACGGGGACACTAGGTCATAACAAAAACTCTTGCAGTGAATAGTGTAGCACTGATGACACCGACAGCCTATCGGGGTCAAAAGATCCTTCCCCCCTCTTGCTACATACTTGGATGACTCGTGGCAAGATGGGAGACACCGGTCGACAAGCTCGAATCAAGGAAGACCTATGCCAAAAGTTGTCGAGGCTTGAAAGCCTCAACATTCAACCGCTCTATCTCAAAGCGACAATGGAGGAGCTTCACAGTGCGCCCACGTGAGAACCATTACTCACTTAGAGAAACATTCAGCTCTCTATTGAGCCCTGTATTTCACCAACATTTCCTGAGCTGTCTAATCCTACGGTCTCCAAAGGATTAACGATTGGGATGTGGCTCACGATTTTGGAGGTTTACTCTGCTGTTGTGGTCAACGATAAAAGAAATAAAATCGACCTCGTGGCCTTTGTTTTGCGTGGCACGGCTCTAAGTTGGTGATATGATCTAAAGACCATCTAATTACAACAAGAGACTAGTGAGCTAGATCAATGGCTTACGCAATTGCTCTCACATTTTTTACTGCAGGTGGCCTACCGCTCGAGTAGAAAAATCAAACATGCAACGACTCACAAACTCCACCGGAAAGAAGGACGGACTTCCTCCGTGCCATACTCGCACGGTTTGGAAACTTGAAGAAGAAGTCTCACACATAGTAGAAGATGAACACTTACGTCAGTAGTCCAGTGTGGCAGAGTGCACACAACATTCTTATAATGTCGTCACTGAGAACAACCTCATCCCACTCTTTCTCACTGTAAACATGGCCACAAGCGCAATCTCTGGGGACCAATCGTCATATTTGGCATCTAGGATCTTTTGCAAATAAGCATATAGCTCATTACATCGACCACATCCATTACAACGCTAAAATGCAGGAATCCCATGGATGATGACACAAAAGCCATCATACACATTGTGGCGATGATAAGTTACAGTCAGAAAAAACCTCATCCTTGATGGACGTAATCAGTCAACGCGATCAACAGTTGTACTAGACTTGTAGGAAACCAGGACACGTCTTGTGTGACTGTCGAAATTTGTAGCTCCATGAAAAAGGGGAGGAAGTCAAAGAGAAAATGAGGTATCTGGGAATGGCACACAACAGGAGTAGACAACAAAGCTCCTGTCTGGTTGGAAAACTGGAACTGACCAATTGTCCATGTGGATGGCTCGTAATACTGTAGACAAAGGTTCCTCAGGTCACAAAGTTTGAGGGTAATGAGGATGACCAACTAGCATTATTGTTCTGAGTACAACCAATAGATTGTAAAAGTCACATAACAATATTGACACTCTAGGATGGAGGAGCTTCTCACATTGGTTCAGAAGTTGGGTTTGCACATTGAACAAGGGGTGTTTTTAGGAAAAGCTATCGACAGAAATTTACAAATTTGCCAACCTTGCAAGCCACTCATATCACAAATTGAAAAATTACATGGCGTAACGGTCTGGAGGACCTATCCAAACGAGTACAAACACCTGATGAGATTCCCACTACCGACACAATTTGTAGGTTGGCTGGAGCAACGGATCAGTCTGCACGAGTATGAATGGCAAAAAAGCCACCTTCCTTTGGTTGCACAGCCAGCAATGCAACGATTTTTACAAGAGGCAACAAAACAAGGAGAAGCAGATGAAGTTGCACCAGGCATAGAAGGTTGCACGCAACCAATATCGCTCAACATGGCCAAACGGTGTCTGTAATACAGAGCATGAGCGTGGCTCATCCATGTTGAAACATGGAAAATGGAAGAGATGGCGATAGCATATGTGGTTACACCGACCTTATCGGCCTCAACACCTGAAAAGTTTGCAGTTGCTTTAAAGGAGTTTACGTCCCTCATCAAGGAGTTTGAATGTGGTTTCCCTGACAACTTACTTTGATAGTTACCTCCGCAATGTAGCGTTCGTCGACAAATAGACGTGAAGCAGAGCAGCAGCCCAATGGTCAAGGAAGACAATCAGATGAAAAGCCACAAGTTGACCGAAATCAAGTGGCCGCTAGATTAGATGCTTGGTCAGGAGTTCATCAGGCCATCCACGTTATCTGATGCCGCACTTGTAGTTTTTGTGAAAAGATAAAAATCATTAAGATGCAAATGTGGAGCCTGAAAACTTTCTCTATCCTCTCTTCTCACAGGTCTGACACTCTCATCAAGTGGAGAGCATACGAGCACTCGCTCATGCATCCTCCACTATTTATGCTCCAACCACAGGCAGGCCGTTGGTGATGAAAACCACTTTGAACCCACGTTCAGAGGGTCTTCACATCGGAAAATTTCTCGGACATTTTTTAGGACGATTGAGAATATTTAATGCTGCCGTGTCTAACCCTCGGTTTATTCTGGCATGGAGACTACCGAGAAAATTGAGATTCTACCTAGTGTCCTCCAGGTTAGAAAGTTAGCATGGTGGTCACCCACAGTTAGCGAGTCGACCACTCCTTTAACGATCTGTTTGTGAGACAGGTACATCTTGTCTGTCTGCATGTCATTTTCTCCATGGACGCTGATGAAGGCCACCCGGTCGAAACGCGTTCGCCTAAGAGTTCTTTGACTTTTCAGAATAATCTCTCAGATCATCTATCTTCTCCTCTCTCTTTGCCATCACCAGTCTTGCAGCACTGTGATGCCCACCCTGACAGCGTGGATTACCGGTCGTTGAACGGCGTCACCATCAAGAACTGCTTCCCTCTTCCAAAAGCAGATGGACCTTTTGAACAACTCCATGGGACGAGAATTTTCACCAAGTTTGACCCACGCAGCAATCATCATCAGATACGCATATCTGATAAGGACATCAAGAAGACAGTTTTTCTGCTTGCGAGATGGGCACCTTTAGTTTTGGTGCTATGCCGCTTGGACTCACGAATTCCACTGCAACATTTGTGGTGGCCATGAACAGTGTTCATTTGTAGGTCCCCAATGACTTCGTCCCTGTGTACCTTGATGACATCCTGGTATACACCCGCACCCCGGAGGAGCACAATGGAAATCCTTGAAAATTTCTAAAAGTTTCACGGAGAAGAGATTCCATGGACAACGTTCAAAATCAGCCATTAATTCAGCCACTATGTCAGCCATTAAGTCTGGTTGCTCTCTAAGAGCATCCACTAGTTTTTCTTTTCCATGCTAGTACTCAATGTCCTAGTCGGAGTTCCACTTGAGGTACTCCATCCGTAAAGTTTATTGAGGACTCAAATTTGGCTGAGTTTTGGGATACTTGAGTGTGTGGTGGTCGATGCAGACAACACATCATGGACATTCCACATAGAACCACCACGTTTCAAATGCGTACATGACCACCGAAATCCTCTTTTTGTACAGTGTGCTTCATCTCTACTACGCGTACTTTTCTTGAAATAGACTTGACCGGTCGTTCTTCGTTGTCATTTTTCGGATAAGAATGGCTCCAGTTACTCAGCCAAACGTGTTGGTGACCATGATGTAATTCACCATTGGATCTGCCAATCGTAAGGTTGGCATCAAGGTCATTGAGTTTCTCAAGGGGTCAGATGCTTTTTGTTCGCTATCTCATGAAGAGATCGGAGAGAGGTGCTGACATTTGGACGTTCTCTTTTGAAAATTGATGGTAGCAGTTGTTGTTGACTAATCAACAACAACTTTCAATTTCTTTGGCTCCATAGTTACTCGTCCGCTGCCAAAACTCGATGGAACGGCTACCAAATTTGCAGTTTGGGAGTT
Organism: Penium margaritaceum; assembly: GCA_023375785.1. Classification (NCBI taxonomy): domain Eukaryota; kingdom Viridiplantae; phylum Streptophyta; class Zygnematophyceae; order Desmidiales; family Peniaceae; genus Penium; species Penium margaritaceum. The sequence goes on from SZWC01001644.1 coordinate 235,604, forward strand.
TTTGTAGGAATCCTCTCTTCAGAATGTTAGAAACATTTTGGAGATGTTGTCAAGATTGTTCATTTTTTTTGCACCTTGTTCAGTGTTGTAGGACGGATCAGGAAAGCTCTGCCCCTTGTGAAGGTATGACCCCTGGATCCGTTGTAGAGTGACTCAACTATGCTCGGTGTCGTGTGAGATATGACCTATGAGTACACCATCTGGGTGAGTGGTTACCTTGGCCATTTTGTTGATTTGGCCAAGTGAGAGGTCATGAGTTCGATCCTGGCCCCATGCATATCTTGTTTGCTATGGAAGCTTCCAAGAAAAAAAAATCCGTAGCCCCTTGGATGCTACATGGTTGGTCTTTCAGCTTGACACTTGGATGCTTATGTGTCAAGCCCACAGTGCAAGTCTATTGGTGATGTGGCTGGTTCAGGCCACTTCCCAGGAATGTGCTTTTGAGTTCCAGGACTGGACAGATAGCTATGAAAGAAACTGTCTTGCATGTTGATCTATTAATCCTTGCTTGATAGTCTCTTGCGTATTGACGACTTGAGCTCTTCTTGGGATGTAATGCTAAGGCATTAGTACTCTTGAAGGTGAAGTGTATGCCTGATTAAGTTTGGCGTGCATGAAAGATGTCGACAAAGGAAGAAGGCCTAAAGACATTTTTGAGCTTTTCGGTTTCCTGGCTTCTCTGCCAGAGGTGGTTAGCATAGTAGCTAACAAAGGGTTATGGGCCCACTCCTCTGGTTAGAGAAGTTTCACGCATGCAACCGCTAGGTCACAAGCAGTGAGAGCGCCTTCGCTCTCACCCAACTCATCTGTTTGCAGGTCAACATCAGCAGGAGGGGAATGCAACACATCTGTACCTTTTCTACCTCGGGAGCTAACATCAGCCTACATCAGCCTACATCTGCTTGCCATGGCCAACGTCAACAGGGGAAGTAGTTGCCTCTTCTCACCAACATCCTACAGCGGCCTCAAACACAGGTACATCGGCATGAACAACAACTGCAGCAGCTGTAGCAGTTGTAGTTGTAGGGATGGCAGGGACAGGGGAACCAGGGAATCATTCACCCATCCTCAAGTTTGATGGAGAGGGGTTTGCGCTTTGGAAGTGGCAGTTTGAGATCATAGTGGATGGCAGAGATCTGCTAGGATATTTTGACGGAGTTATCCCTGTAGCAAAGGAGGAGGGTGCTGACCTTGTGGCATGGGTCAAACTCAACAAGAAGGCTCTTATCATTCTTGTGTCCTACGTATAACCCTCAGTCCTTTCACACATCAGCGGTTGTGCATTGGCAGCCGTGGCATACGCCAAACTCAACAAGGTGTTTCAGGGGAGGATGTCTCCGCCTTTATGCAGAAGTTTGAAACGCTCTTGCAACAAGCCACCGGCATGGAGTGGGACCTGAAATCCAATATGCAGGCCATGGTTTTTGTGATGACGCTGTCGGAAAGTTGGGGTCCCATGATAACAGTGATTGGAGAGTGGACTGAAGATCAAGTTTCCTACACCACCGTGTCTGAGTATGTGTGGAATGAAGCCATACGTCATAGCAGCAGTGAAGCAAACATGGCTGCTTTTGTCTCACAGAGCAGCGGCACCTTCCGCAGTACCTCCTCCGCTGGTTACAAGGGAAACAACAGCGCTAGCAACAGTGGAAGGGGTTCAAAGCTCTAAGAAAACTGCCATAACTGTGGCAAGGCTAGACATTGGGCTGGAGAGTATTGTGTACCCAAGAAAGAGGGAGGAGACGAGGATGAATGGCGAGGGGGAAATGGTGGGAAGGATCCCACAAGCTTGATGGCTGAGTGTGCCTCCAACAAAGGGAGGGCGATACTCAGGCCAGGAGCCTACGACCTTGACTCCGGCACAAACAAGCACACCACTTACGAGAAGAGAGAATTCATCTCTCTTGCTCCATGCAGCAAGAACTTCAGAGACACCAACGGCAAGGTTGTGGTAGTTGAGGGGATTGGTGACAAGCTGGTCACAGTGGGTCTCAACGGTGGAGATTTTGACCTCAAGCTAGAGAGGATGGTCTACTTGCCCTCCTTCACAGCTAACCTGCTCTCCGTCTCTAAAGTTAACTGACCACAACAAGACAGTGGTCTTTCCAGAGAAAGAAGCGGTGATAGTCCCTACCAAAGACATCAACATCTCCTACTCTGCCAAGAAGGTTGTTGCACAGTTTCCTCGCGTTGATGGACTCTATGTCTTTCAGACCAAAACGACAACTTCAACGGTTGAATCTTCAGTCGAGAGTGATGATAATGAGAGAAGCAATGCAGAATCAGATGAGGAAGGACATGTTGGAGCAGCGGAAGCATTGGCAGCAGATGATTTGGCAACAAGACTGCAAGCAAATGCAACCACCGGGACTGTTCATTCTAGCATTTGCACGTTCTCCAAGAACATGTGGCACAGGCGCTTTGGGCACATGGCTCATCGCACATTGGAGCTCATTGGAAAACAGGGGCTAGTGCATGGGATGGAGCTAGGTGATGAGGCGGAGGGAGCCAGGATCATGTGTGAGCCATGCCTTCAATGCAAGGCGAAAAGGAAACCCTTCAAGCGCAATGGCACGCGTCCTCTCGTACCTCTTGATCTCATCCACTCTAACGTGCGTGGTCCCTTTTGCATACCGTAAAATGGAGGCAATAGATGTTTCCTCACATGCATCGACGACAACAGCTGCAAAGTCTGGATATATTTTCTTAAAACAGAAAGTGAGGTGAAGGCAAATCTGCAGGTCTTTGTCGCCATGGTTGAGCGACAGAGTGGAAAGAAGGTGAAGGCATTCAAGACAGACTGTGGGAGAGAGTATGAAGCTTGTAGGGAGTGGCTCAAGTTGCATGGAATTGAACACCAGAAAACTACTCCCTACTCACCTCAAAGTAACGGCATATTAGAGAGGATGAACCAGACCCTCCGGGGCATGACAAGGTGCATGCTCTTTGATGCCAAGCCGCCTCCTAGGATCTGGGCTGACGTAGCACGAACGGCTACTTATCCTGTGAACCTCACACCTGGAGCATCTCCGTCAAGGAGAGGCAAGAAAAAGTAGACACAATAGTTGAAGAAGCCTCAAGAAGCATGGTCAGGGAGGAAGCTGGACGCCTCCCATCTCAAGGTGTTCGGTTGCACCGGCTTTGCCAAGGTCGAGGATGGTGAGGGCCCTGGAAATCTCGATGCAAGAGCACAAAAGTGTAATTTCATCGACTATGACACCGCTCACAAATCTTATCAACTGTGGGACCAAGGAGCCAAGAAGGTCATCTGCAGCAAAGATGTGGATTTCCACGAAAGGTCTTTGAGTGAGGGAGAGCTTCTCGAACTTGAGAACACTCCAAAACAGGCAAAGTGGCTCACACTCCTTGAGGAGGGAGATGAAGCACCAGCATAATGGCATGGGATGGGTTCTGCAACACGGAGAGGAGCTCATGAAGATGACTCAAAGGAATCAAACTCTATTTTTGATGTATCTGATCCTCCAGAACATGAGGAGGATGCCTCTCCCATCATTAAGGACGAACCAGACCTCCAACCTCCACATCAATAGCACAAGCTAGCAGGTTCAAGGAGCAGTTCACGCCTCAAAGTACCTCGACATCATTACGACACAAATAGGGGTGAATGGAAAGGCTTCAACTATTCATTCTTGGTTCAAGAGGAGCCAACGTCTGTCGCAGAGGCACTCAATCTGCCTGACAAAGCGGAGTGGGACAAAGCAATTCGCAGTGAACTTAGCTCCATCGAGGAGAATGGGACATGGGTGTTTGTGGACAGACCTGCAAGGGCTGACATTGTGGGGTCCAAGTGGGTTCCGAAAGCAAAAAGAAAACAGGATGGCAAGATAGACAAGTACAAGGCACGGGTGGTAGCAAAGGGGTTCTCCCAATGGCCTGGCGTAGAGTACGATGAGACCTTTCCTCTAGTTGTGACGTTTGCCTCCATCCGGTCAATGCTCGCCATTGCTACAGCCGAGAACATGGAGGTCCACCAAATGGATGTCAAGACAGCCATCTTTTACGGCAAACTTGACAAGGAGGTACTGATGGTGGTTCCAGAGGGGGTTGATGCTCCCAAGGGCAATGTGTGCAGATTGATGAAGGCAATCTATGGACTAAAACAAGTGCCAAGACTTTGGTACCAAGAGATGGACACGTTCATGGCCAAGGAGTCCTTCATGCACTGCGACAATGACCCTAGCATGTCTGTGCATGAAAGCAACAAAGAGACTATGTTGGACTCCTTGTACGTTGATGAGCTGATTCTCTACTCTTCTTCAACGCAGCTGTTAGACGATCTCAAGGGGCAGCTGAGTAGCATATTTGAGATGAAGGACATGGGTCCTCTTGCCTTCAATCTTGGAATTGCCATCAAGCATGACAGAGCAGTAGGTACCATCAGCCTGAACCAGACAAAATACATTGACTCCATCCTCAAAGGATACGGCATGGCAGATTGCAAACCTGCCAGCACACCCATGAGCTCGGCATGTTAACTCTCCACCTCCATGTCTTCATCCAACAAAGCGGAGAAAATTGACATGTTGGGCATCCCATAACAGGCTGCAGTGGGCAGTCTGATGTATGCCATGGTCGCCACCCGACCCGATAGAGCCCATGCTAGTGGGCAGGTGAGCCGGTTTGTGGCCAATCCTGGTCCACTTCACTGGCAGGCCGTGAAGCGCATCATGCGCCACCTTCAGGGGATGCGGAATGTGGGGCTCCAGTTTGGAGGCATTGCTGGATCCGTGTCACTCCGTCTCATGTGCTACACCGATGCTGATAGGGGAGGGAATATCAATGACAGAAAATCTACCTCCGGCTTCGTATGTATGTTGAATGGAGGTACAGTCAGTTGGGCAAGTTGCAAGAAGGAATGTGTCTCTCCATTGACAGCTGAAGCTGAGTACATCGCCTTGACTGAGGTGTGTAAAGAGATGCAGTGGCTACAAAGCTTGCTGTTTGAGATGAAGGCACCACAGGCAACGGCGACGGTCATCAAGATTGACAACATAAGCGCGATTGACATGTCCATGATTCCCGTCCTGTCCAGGCACACAATGCACATCGAGATCCGCTACTACTATGCTCGAGACTTGGTCTACAAACAGACAGTGGAGCTCGAGTATGTCCGTAGCAAGCTGAACCGGGCTGAAATGCTTACAAAGCCACTGGACAAGGATCTCAACCAGGTGGACAGGCAAGGTATCGGCATGGTCAACACAAGTGATGACGAATGGTGATGGTCACTGATGCAAGGTGCAAGGGAGAGATTTGTTGAATGTTTTGGCCCCTTGTTCAGTGTTGTAGGAAGGATCAGGAATGCTCTCCCCCTTGTGGAGGTGTGACCCCCGGATCCGTTGTAGAGTGACTCAACTATGCTCTATATCATGTGAGATATGACCTGTGAGTACACCATGTGGTTGAGTTGTTACGTTGGCCATTATGCTGATTTGGCTAAGTGAGAGGTCATGAGTTCGATCCTGGTCCCATGCACATCTTGTTTGCTATGGAAGCTTCCAAGAAAGAAGGTCCGTAGCTTCTTGGATGCTACATGGTTGGTCTGTCAGCTTGACACTAGGATGCTTATGTGTCAAGCTCACAGTGCAAGTCTATTGGTGATGTGGCTGGTTCAGGCCACTTCCTAGGAACGTGCTTTTGAGTTCTAGGACTGGACATACAGCTATAAAAGGAATTGTCTTGCATGCTGATCTATCAACCCTTGATTGATGCTCTCTTACATTTTGACGGCTTGAGCTCTTCTTGAGATGTAATGCTAAGGCATGAGTACTCTTGAAGGTGAATTGTATGCCTGATTACGTTTGGGGTGCACGACGCATGTCAACAAAGGAAGAAGGCCTAAAAAACATTTTGAGCCTTTTGATTTTGTGGCTTCTCTGCCAGAGGTGGTTAGCTCAGTAGCTAACAAAGATACACACCAGGATGCACATTGGGATGTATCCGAGATACGTGATGACAAAGTTGTTGAGGTACAGGCCAAAACGTTGTTTATGCCCACCACGGACATTGGAGGGGAATTTTCGAATCCGAATGGCATAAGAGTGAATTGAAATACGGGGATCTACTAGCTTTATCGGGATACACGATGACAGAGTTGTTGCTCATCTGATTGGTTCCCTTGATGGTTTATCCGTTGTCCAGCCTTGCGCATGTTGTTCTGATCCACCTTGCATTGTGGATGTAGCTCATGAAACAGGTCATAGGAGAAACACCTTCAAACTCCTTGAAAAGAGATACAAACTCCTTTGAAAGGGCTACAAACGTTTCATGTGTCGATGCCAATGAGGCTGATGTTATCACCTTTGCTACTGCGACTTCTTTTGTTTCCCTTGGCTCCATGTAACCCTGCCACGCTTGTGCACCGCGTAGCAGGTACCGCTTGGTCATGTCAAATGAGATCAATTCCATGTGTTATTCGATGATTGTTGCAAGTTCTTCTATTGCTTCCTATCCTGCTACTACCCGCAACCGTCCTTGCATTGTGGCTCACTTGATTAGTTCCAGCAGTAATCTTTTGCAATTGATGTTGAGGTAGACTGCGCCTCTCCTCCAGTCTATGTGCGGATTATTTCCGTATGAGAAACCTTGCCTGAGGACAACCTTGTGGTCTATTACTGGAGAATTTCTCAGACTGTTATGTTGTGTAGATGTCTGCTTTGCATTCAGACTAGTTTGCAAAGTCAATGAATCTACAATTGTCTCACAATGGTGTCTATTAACTTGGGGAGGCATGTTGCGCAGCCTCCCCTCATTTCTTCGTTCCCTCACCTGCTCTTTCACTCGCTCGTCCATTTGCTGCCTCTGTTGTCATTCTGACCTCGTTGAATTTCACGCTTGCCAAACAGGGAGAACGCTCTTTGCGCTCACTCACCATTGCTACTGAAGTCAGCAGCAATGAGCAAGCTGTGCAACCTCATTCCGTGAACCCCATGATTGATTGTTCATTGCCTCCTTTCTTTATTCCTTGTTTTCTGTCTTTGCCGCTTGCTCGTCCCCTCCTCCTCCTTGTCGCGGCCCTTCTGACTGTGCAACTGCGCTACTTGCACGACCTACGCCAGCTGCTTTGGCTGCTCACATGGGATTTGCTCCACATTTTTTACCTTTTCCTCCGTCGTCCAGATACTGGCTGCGACCACTTTTAGGGTCATGGTATGGTTTCACTACTAAAGCAGGTTCTGGTTTTGCGATGGGGTCTCCTGCTTTGCCGGCAGATCCTCCAGCAAGAAAAAGTCTTGATGGTGGAAGGACATGTTTGTAAATCCAGCTTTAAGACCGTAGTTCCTCTTTGGCTGGGCGACTCAGCTGTGGTGCTGCTCAGGTTATTGATGTATGCTGAAGGCCGCTTAAAATTTCCCTTGTTTTGGGGTAGTGTTTTCTGGAGCCAAATTTGTAAAATGCCCCATATCATCCCGATGTCCACAATAGCCACGTCGATTCACTGAACCATGACTTGTTGCTGGAAACCTCGGTGCTTTGGAAGTTTCAGCTTGAGTCAATGTTGTCTCGTGCACCATGAAGCATGCAATCGTTGTGTGCATAAAGTAGGATTGTGCAAGGGCGGAGCTTAGTGTGTTGGACTTCCATGTCCCATGCATGACCGGTCAACTGTGCATATACCACAAGATGGCATTGGAGGTGAGACCACATTGCTCCATACACCTGTAGAAAAGATACCTGATACTTTTGTTGGAATTTTGGCTGCTCGCGTAGTGCCTAGCCTATGTACGAGTTTGACATTGTTGTCTTGGACCTTTGAATGAATCCAACGTCCACGAATGGCGATGTTCTTTCTTTGGCCTTGCGATACTGTTGAATTTACAAGGTCAATCGCGAACTTGTTTATAAAAAAAAATGTCGATTGTGCTTGAGCAAATGCCTTTTCCTACAGGAGGTTACAAAGTAACGTAACCTCCTGTGCTGCTGAAGTGGCGGCCACATACTCAGATTCTACTGACTGAGTGTGATGAGATTATGTCGCTTGCTGGTCCAAGACATTACTCCTCCACCGAGTAAGCACAAAACATCCATCGTGCTTGGACGGTCTTCCTCCGTTCCCCCAAAATCTATGTTGACGTAGCACTCAAGTTCTATGATAGCTGAAGTACAAAAAACAAGACTGGCGTCCCTAATGCCTTTAGGAAGCATAGGGCTCTGTCGAGCTCCTTCCATGCGGTCTCTGTACACGTCTCATTGCCACGTGCCATGTTGCTCACGGCAAACTATATATCTGATCGTGTACAACTTGTTACGTGCATGAATGATCCGACTCTACTGCATTATTTGGTCTCGCTCCTCCCCCTCTGTCCCTGATGTATCAGCTACTATTGTGATAGAGGTGTTGGTTCATGGCGGTCGGGGACGTCAAAATGTTTGCAGACCTTTCTAGTGTAGGTCTGCTGACTCAAGTGAAGCGTCTGTGCTTCAAGATCATGTTCGTTGTTCATGCCCAGGTAATACTCAAAACTGGGCATGAGTGTCACATTGACTTCTCGCGCCATGTCGGTTGCTCCAACTTTGACAAAATCTGCCGACGGACCAATGATGAGAAGGTCGTTGGCAAAGACCAGTACTTAGCAGTTTAGCCTTGTGTCTTGTGATGGCTTATGTAAGAAGATGCAATTGTCGTAGGCTGAAGGCTCAAAGTCCAAGGACCCCAACACTACTTGTGGTTTCCTTTATCAAGATAGTAGACTTTGCTTCAGTCTGTAGATACTCTTTACCAGATTACATAGTTTACCACTCCCATCGTCCTGTGGTTGCTTTATGTAAACAATTGTATCCATCTCACCATGAAAAAAGGTGTTTTTTGTGTTCAGCTGCTACACCTCGCAATCCATCATTGTTACAATTGCCAGCATAATGTGGGCTGTGGTGTTACGGTGCGTGAGAGCGTAGGTTTTACAAACTTCCTCTCCCTCAACTTGTGAGAACCCCATTTTCCAGGAGGCGAGCCTTAAACTTGTCTATACTCCCATTGGGTTTTACCTTGACGTGAACCACCTAATTCACTCCCACTATTCGTGAGCTAGATAGACGTTCTGTGAGCTCCCAAGTCCCTTGATCCATGAGACTCTGGTACTCTGTGTCTAGTGCCAATTTCCATTCTGCAACATGCTCTCATTACAATGCTTCTTTCAGAGTCTCCGGCTCTAGTAGAAGCGTGCTCGCTCAGACGAGAGTAGTAGGGTGTGTGGTGGTGAAGCATGCAAGGACATCATCCGCCTACTTGTAAATGGAGTAGGGTGTGATTACAATATCTGGCTCTTGATCTCTTGCTATTCTTCTTGTTGCAACTGTTGTTGTAGGAGGCACGTGAGGCATCCATCGTGCACAGCTTTGTCTTGTGGTTTCAGCATTGGATGCAGACCATGCTATGTGCTCGCCACCTTGGGTTTGTCATGACTTACTATGAGAGACTGATGATTAGCGGAGATTCTTTTGTTCCGACTAGCATCGAGGGGTGCACACGGGGCCACCGGCTGCCGATCCACCTCATCCAAGTCAAGAAGGGTAAGTGGTCCATTGTCTGCTTCCCCCTTCTCTGGCGTCTCCACATGGGAATCGTAGAATATTTGTAGTAGATTTGGCTCACTTGATTGCTTAGCCTCCCAAGCAGAGCACATCAGGTTCTCAAAAAATATGATATCTATACTAGTGATGATACGATGGGAGTCCATGTCGTACAATTCCTAGCCCTTCATGTTGCGACTTTGGCGAAGGAAAGCACCCCAAGTTGTTTCGTTGGCTAGCTTTTGATGTCGTTCTTTTAGGACATGGAACAAAGCCATGCACCCAATGGTGTGTATCATGGAGAAATCCTGCTTATCATCATGCCATGCCAGGAAGGTTTTATCGCCTGGTAGGGCCACGTATGGCACATGGTTGCGTACCCATACTGCTTGCTGCATTACAAATGGCCACCACAAGTTGTCGAGCTACACACCTAGCAGCATCAAATTCAATGTCTCTTGTATCGTGCGGTTTACTCTCTTTGCTACGCCGTTCTACTGCGATGTGTATGGAGTGGAGAATTATTGCACGATGTCGACATCCTCCAAATGAGTATCAAACTCCGTACCGGTACACTTGCTAGTACCTTCAGAGTGTAAAACCTGTAGTTTCTTAATACTTCACCTTTCAGCCATTATGAGCCACTTGAAGAAGCATGCTAGGACTTTGTCACTTATACAAAGAGGATAGCTACACACCATCCTTGCGGAACCATCAACAAAGAGAGAAAAGCAATGATGCCCTTTGTAGACTATGGCCGTAGAGAGAGGTCCACATATGACGGTGTGGACTAACTTCAGATTCCGGCTAACGTCGCACTTTGTACACATAGGAAACATCTGTCGTGGTAGTTTGGCCCGCTTGCAGTCTTCACAAGGCTCTGCGGCATCCTTGATGTCGCTGTTCTTGATATCTAGTCCGTTGACCTGCTCATTCTTCTACATTGTCCGTACAATTTGTTTGCTGATGTGGCCAAACCGTTTGTACCACAAACCAAGGTCTGTGCCATAAATCGGGAGGAGACTAGCTTTTGCAATGCAAGTATCTGGCTATGTAGTAGGAGATGGTGCTTCAAAATCCACCTCAACCATGCCATGCGGATTTCAGGCAACCTCCTATAAAGTCTCACCTTCACCACTCTTAAGAGTGATATGTTGTTAGTTACAGACAATTTGCACATCCCTCTTCATCAGCTGTCCATGTGAGAGCAGGTTTGTCGCAAACTCATGAATGTACAGCACATCCCACAACTTAACCTGGACACCATTGTACCCAACCACCGTCATCTTTCTCCTGCCCAAAACAGACACTTGTCGCTTGTTTTCCACTGCAATGAAGCCTATGGAGCAGGACTCAAATTCATGGAGGCAGGCTTTATCATGTGTGATGTGCGAAGTTCATGCACTGTCTAGGTACCACACATAGGTGGAACAGACCAGCTCATCAGTGTGTTTGTCTAAGAGCTGAAACACTGATCTTGTGTAGTTAGAATTCTTCTCTTTACCTCAATCCTGCTTCTTGGCCTCTTTTTTCTCGTCTTTCCCTGGCTCTTCTCCTTACCGCTAGCTTCCTTCTTCTTCCCCTTCCCTCCTGAGTCACTTGCTTTGTGATTTTGTTGTTGCCTTGCTAACTCCTCATCCCATGTCCTTTTTATGCACTCCTGCTTTATGTGCCCAATCTTCCTACAATGATGGCACTCAATTGCAAGACGTAACCCTACACTTTGTTTGTACTCACTGTGTCTGTTGGTGTTTGGTGTAGACAACACAAAAGACTGGGTGGATACAGACTTTTTGGTGGACTGGCTGTTCCGTGAGGGCTGAGGAGAGGATACTGTAGTGCTCATGCCCTGGTGAATTGCATTGGATAGTACTCTCTCCTTGTCTCTTGTGAGCTGCCGGTCATGCTGCTCAGTTAGAAGCATTTTGCACATGTTTGCTCTTATGAGCTCAGCGTCATGCTTGAACTAAAGTACCTTCCGGGCATCATCCCAGTCCCCAGTCATTCTGTAGAAGAGAAAGGTCACAACTATAGGCTCTGAGACAAGAGCATATGTCATTGCGAGTTTATCACAAAGCACCTTGGACTCGTTGATGTAGGATTTGATGTTGTCAAAAGTTATTGAAGTCGAGTTGCAACAGTTCCGCTACGAGGTGGGGTTTGAGAGTTGAGTCGCAAGACATATAAGTCCTCAAGAGGCAGGACCATGCATGGCGAGCTGGCTCAAAATCCTCCTCGTACATCCTTTTGGCCTGCTGGATAGAAGGAGTTAGATGGTTGTCCAACACTGTGAAAGCAGCTTGAGCGAAGTACGTGAATTATGCCACCATGCTAGACAGTGACAGAGGCGTGTAGTAGCCATTGTAAAACTTCCACATGCCAAGAATTTTGGTCAGTTTCATTAACTTGTGCGCCCAGTGTGGAAAATTCTTGCTGTCAAACTTGTCAACATTGATCTTGTGAGGATACAATGAGGTTGTTACTTGGGGCAAACCGTCATCTAGGCCTTCATACGTCTTGCCTTGTGCAGTCGCTTGTGGGACTGGCACAAAGCCTTGTGCTGCAGGTTGCACCACTTTTTTTTTTTTTT
>SZWC01001645.1:26575-50159 GCA_023375785.1 Penium margaritaceum
GCAGAAGCAGAAGCAACAGCAGAAGGAGCAGCATCAAGAGCAGCAGAAACAGAACGACTGTCCACATGAGTGGCATCATCTGAACAGGCATGAGCAGGAGCAGCAACAGCACTGTCACCTCGTGATGTGGGACACAAAACATGAGGGCAAGGAGAATGAAGAGCGCACATTGATAACAGAGTCATCAAATTGCCATGATGACATAGAGCTACATTGCTATGAAAGCCTTGATCACCAACTGCCACAAAAGCACCATCTTCACAAGGAATTACGTCAGCAGCAGAACCACCGGCATCAGCAGCATCAGGGTAGGCACCGAAAGCTCTGTTGCATCGCGCAGGAGGTCATGGCACTTCGCGACACAGGCCAGTTGCGTCACAACCAGAAACCTGCAACCATAAAATGCAGAGTGCAAGAGAATATGGTGGGACTTGCCACATCCTCCAATAGGGATTCTGGGGACAGAGGGGTGCCAGAAGCAATGGTAGCCAGTTCGAGTACATTCACAGGTGAAGATGGTAATGAAAAGGACTCCTTGGCATGGCTCGAGCTGCTTTTGGAGCCGGGTGAATGCCCCGAGGAGTATGATATGCAGAGTCTTCTGAAAGGAGCAGGTCTTTGTGGTAAACTTCCAGAGGATATCTGCTCATGGCACGAGCATTGTCCCGTGGACCGAGACTGTACAGCCTCGGGTATTTTGATTCACAATGGCCAAGATGGGACGCTTGAGGCCATTGTGGAACATGCCATGAGTGGATGGCAGCAGTAGTTAGGCTATATTCATGAAATACATTAAAAGCTCTGTGTTTCTGCCACAACTAGACTTGAGGAGTTGCACAGCTGCAAGTAACGCAGTTTTATTTGTGTGTTTTACACAATAAATCAAGATATTTCAGATACTTCCACTGCTCTTGCAACTAAGTTCCAACCTACCGTACTGTCTCTGATATTCGCCTGTTTTCCAAAACTCAAGAAAGTGACAGCAAACTTCGGCTACAGTTTTCAGGCTCGGAATTTCGGACCTGCTTGTCCAGAAGCCCTGTTTTTTTTGTGTGTCGGTTTTGTTCTAACTTCCCATTTGTGTCCTTGCTCCGTCCCTAGGACTTCGCTTGTTGCATCTTGAATGTTCGAATGTAGAGGGGGAAGTCCCACGTCGCAGCTTGCTTCGCAGGTACATTTGCAGCTCAAGTCCCAGCTTGCTTAGGTCTGTTCCACGTCTGTGTACAGTCCATTAGGGATTGCGATCAGAACATGTAGATCTCACGTTCTGCTCAAAGTCCATGGGAGACTGCGTGCGGAATGTGAAATGGTGCGCAGAGAAATAGCCTTTTTTGTCATTTTGATAGTGATTTGTCCAAGATAGCATAGCCAAATAGGTTCTCGAATGGACGAAAGAACATGATTTTTCTCGTCTAATGTAAAAGACTTTAGGGTACCTGTGAGAATAAACAGAATTGCTAGGCTGCAGGTTGGGGCAGTAGCGTTGTTGATGCAGCGTGCGGGCTTCCACGCTCGTTGCTTAACTCTGCTGCCCCCTCAGTCTGCTGCTCTAGAGTCTAACTCTCGAAGCTATNAACGCAGCCGTGCGGTCAGAGTCTGCTAGAAAAATAGTAGCGAGGAGTTATGGCAGCCGGAACCCAGGCAGTGCCCACGACGGTTTATGCTGCCAAATAGGGCCAAACAACACGCAACTGGGACCCTAGGCAGCGCATGACTACACAGGCACGACAGTGCGCACTGGATGCATGCAGACAGCGACTGCGGTGGCAGTGACTGCCGACAGCGCAACCGCCGAGGAGGCCTGCCGATGGAGCTGAGCACGTCGCCGGAGAGAGGGGACTTCAGCGTACTGCAAGACGGCCTCAGCGTGCGTCGGCTCCACCGGACGACACTCCATCAGCGTCGAGTCTTGCCGTCAGTCACCTACACGCCGATGTACACAAGCCCGGAGGACACAACAGAACACAATGAGCGCAAAAAACCAACAGTTAGCGCCAGATAGCAGCAGAAAACTGAAAGTATGTGATTAGCAATGAACAATGAGACACAATGGGAGACCTCTCCAAGAACTAGCCTCTCCCCAGCTCTGTAGAGCTTGTTACTCAATTCAACAGCCAATCAGAAAATAGCTCTAGTTTCAGGCTGGCAGGTTTCTCGGTGAGGCCTGCCAGACGGCCGACGGCCCAAAACCCGAGCGTCGTCCGTTTTGCCTGAAAACTGGACCACACCATAATAGCAACGCTGGTAACGCAGCCGTGTGCTCAGAATTAGCTAGAAAACTAGTAGCGAGGAGTTATGGCGGCCTGATCCCAGGCAGTGCCTTGACACTCAGGGATGCCAAACAGGGCCATACAGCATAAGACAAGGACCCTAGGCACAGCACGACGCTACAGGAGCAACGCCACGACTAAGGACAGCACTGGGCGCATGCAGTCAGTCTCTGCAGTGCCTGTGACAGCTGGCGGGCCGATCGCCGAGGAGTCTCGTCGATGGAGCTGAGCGCAACGCCGGAGGGAGGAGGCTCCAGCGAACTGTGAGTGGGCTTCAGCGTGCGTCTACTCCACCAAGCGACACTCCAGCAGCGTCGAGTCTCCCCGTTATTCATCTGCAAGCCAATGTACACAAGCCGGGAGGACACAACAGAGTACAAATGAGAGATGCACGAAAAAACTAACACTCCCCCATTACTCACATGCGTAGTGCACATTAGCGGGCAGAGACACAGTCAACATCCAGACTTCCCCAGGGCAAGCAGAGACGTAGGCAGAGACAAAGAGAGCCACTCGCGGACGCACGCCGACCGAGCTCACAGCCTTCTTGAACGAGTCACGCTTCAATGCCTTGGTCAAGAAGTCAGCCAACTGTCGTGCTGTTTCAACCCACACAATGCTGATGCTGCCATCACGCAACAACGCACGCACATAGTGATACTCAACATTGATATACTTTGTGCGTGTGTGATGTACACCGTCATTGTCGGCGATGGCCATGGCACTCTCATTGTCACAATACAAGGTGATGGATGCGACAGACTAACGCAACTCGGAGAACAGACGACGCAACCACACACTCTCACACGCTTCTCAGCCAAGGGCCATGTACTTAGCCTCAGTAGTGCTGTGTGTAATGCACCCCTGCTTGCCACTACGCCAGGACACAACTGTGCCGACGATCAGAAAGATCCAGCCGATGCGACTCTTATCGTCTGGACTGCCGGCCCAGTCATTGTCGGTGTAGTCCATTGCGACGACGGACGGCTGACGGCGGAACATGAGACCTCGTCGACGGGTCGAGACGACATAGCGCAGGACTTGGATCGCGGCCTTTAAGTGGAGGTGACGCGGATGCTGAGAGAACTGGGCCAAGATGTTGACGGCGAACGCGATGTCTGGACGCGTCGTCTTCGCCAGGAACATCAATGACCTAATGGCCCGCAGATACGTGGTCACATCAACTTGCTCCCCCACAACAGCTGGGTCAGGACTGTTCAGCTTCACCTGGCCATCGGGTGACATGGGTGAAGATGCGCTAGACACAAGTGGCAGGTCCTCGGTGAAGCGAGTGGACAGGGTCTGCACATAGGCAACCTAGTGGACGTGTAGGATGCCTTGGGAGCGATCATGCTTGAGCTCCATGCCCAGGAAGACTCGGGCAGACCCGAGATCCTTCATCTGGTAGGCGGCGTGCAGCAAGTCCTTGACACGCTGGATAGCGGCCGTGTCTGGCAATGCAATGAGGAGATCGTCAACGTAGACCACAACTGCGGCGAAGGTCTGACCTCGCGAGCTTACAAATAGTGCGGGGTCAGCGGTGCTACGCTGGAGACCGCCACGGAGAAGCGTGTTGCTGATCTCCTCGTTCCAGTACCAAGGGGACTGCTTCAGGCCATAGAGGGCCTTCCGCAGCCACCAAACTCTCCCACTACCGTCGACGAAGCCTGGGGGCTGCACCATGTAGAGCTCCCCACCCTCCTGTGAGCCATGGAGGAACGCGTTGCTCACGTCCATCTGATGCAGCTCCTACCCATGCTGGGAAACCAGGCTGAAGAGCGCCCGGCTAGTGGAGAACTGACCAACTGGGGTAAAGATCTGGTCGTAATCGACCCTAGGGACCTGAGCAAACCCCTTCGCTGTGAGGCGGGCCTTGTACTTGTCGAAGGACCCGTCAGGCTTCCACTTGCACCGAAAGACCCACTTGGCACCAATGGCCTTCCGACATGAAGGGGGTTCGACGAGGTCATACACGTGGTGTTGCCGGATAGCAGCGAGCTCCTCGGCGCAGGCAGCATCCCAATGTGCGGCCTCAGGAGAGGCTCAAGCCTCGCGTAGGGTGGCTGGGTCCTCCGGGCGTGCTGTGGACCGGACTGAGAGGGCGTGTGCGTCACGAGCTCCAGGTGGGATGCGTGCGAGTGCAGCCACGACAGCATGCCAATGCTCGTGATGAAGCACGGCGTAGCCCAGTGCAGAGCCCGGTTGAAGGTCGGAGATGATGGCCGAAGTGGTCAGGCCGAGAGCCTTTGTGCCAGGGTCCCCACTCACGACCGTGGGAGTGGAGGAGACACGTGGAGCCATAGGGGGTCGAGGCGCCACGGGACGAGGTGCGACGGTCTGCGCGCTCACTGTCGGCCGAGGTTGGAGGCTGCCTCCTGGGCCACGTGTGTAGCGCGGTTAGGTAGAAGATGGCACTGAGTCCGATGGGCCAACGAAGGCGGACAGGGCTACGGGCCCGGAGGAGCCATCGGACGTGACTGGGGCTGTCCGCCCGGAGGAGCCAGTAGACGTGACAGGCGCTCCTGGCCCGGAGGGGCCAGCGGACGCGACTTGGGCCGCCGTCCCGGTGGGGCCAGCGGATGCGATTGGGGCTGTTGACCTGGAGGGGCCAGCCGACGCGACTGGGGCTGCCGGCCCGGAGGGGCCAGCGGACGCAATTGGGATTGTTAGCGCGGAGGGGCCAGCGGACGCAACTGGGGCTGCAAGCCCAGAGGGGCAAGCGGACGCAACTAGGGCTGCTGGCCCGGAGGGGCCAGCGGGCGCGAAGGGGACTGTTGGCCCGGAGGGGCTTGCGGACGCGACTGGGGCTGCCGGCCCGGAGGGGCCAGCGGACGCAACTGGGGCTGCAAGCCCAGAGGGGCAAGCGGACGCAACTAGGGCTGCTGGCCCGGAGGGGCCAGCGGGCGCGAAGGGGACTGTTGGCCCGGAGGGGCTTGCGGACGCGACTGGGGCTGCTGGCCCGGGGGGGGCCATAGGACGCGACGGGGACTGCTGGCCCGGAGGGGCCAGCGGACGCGACTGGGACTGCCGGCCCTGAGGAGCCAGCGGACGCGACTGGGGCTGCTGGCCCGGGGGGGGCCATAGGACGCGACGGGGACTGCTGGCCCGGAGGGGCCAGCGGACGCGACTGGGACTGCCGGCCCTGAGGAGCCAGCGGACGCGACTGGGACTGTTAGCCCGGGGGGGCCATAGGATGCGACAGGGGCTACCGGCTTAAAGGGACAGAGTGATTTGTCACCCGGAAGCGACAGGATGGAGGATGGACTCACCACTCCCCCACGCGATGGGAAGGACACGGACATGCCGGAGCGGATGAGTTCGCGTTGAAACAGGTCCTCAAAGATGAGGGCATCACGAGACTCTACGACGCAGTGTCGGGAAGGGTCCCAGAAGCGCCAAGCCTCGGACTGACAAGACACACCGAGGAAGGTACAAGGGCGTCTGCGGGGGACGAGCTTGCCGCCCTGCTGTGGGGCGGGCAGCCACACAATGGCCACGCAGCCCCAGACGCGAGCCAGGCGGAGGACAGCGCGCCGACCGCACCAGTGCTGGTATGGCGTGGACTGGCGGGGAAGGGGACCGTGGGTAATCCAATTCCAGACCCAGGTCATGTAGGCCATGGCTTCAAGATAAAAGCCATCGGAGAGACCGGACTCGACCCGCATGGTGCGGACGGCGTCGGCCATGGTACGGTTCCACCGTTCGGAGACGCCGTTCTTGGCGGGTGTGTAGGGCGTAGACGTCTCATGGTGGATCCCGTGGGAGGAGAGAAAGGTCGTGGCCTCACCCATGTACTCTCCACCGCGATCGAAGCGAAAGCGGCGAAGAGGACGGCCACACTCGCGCTCTGCGAGGACAAGCCAGTCCTGAATGGCTCGGGCGACATCGCTCTTCTGCCGGAGTCAAAAGACCCAGCGGTAGCGAGAATAGTTGTCCGTAAGGGTGAGGACATAGCGGCCATGCTCACCGACGGACGCGATGGGAAGAGGGCCCATGAAGTCCGAGTGGACAAGGTCAAGAGGGGCAGATGCACGGGAGGAAGACAGGGGGTAATGTGGACCGGTGCATCTTCCCCTGAGCGCAGTCAATGCACTCAGTGGGGCACGGGAGAGGGAACATCTCCGGGTCAAGGCCCTTGGCCGGCTGGGTGCGAAGCATGCTCTCTACGGCGGCGGAGTGGATGTGGCAAAGGCGGCGGTGCAAGAGGCGGGTGTCCTAAGGAGAAAGCGTACTTGTGACAAACACATGGCGTGTGGCGGCCAACGGGGAAAAGACGGGAAAAGAAGAGGAGAGGCAAAGAACATGCCACAGGTTGCCACGGGCGGTGGCGTGCAGTACGACAAGACGAGACGGACGCAATGAAACAGTACCAACACCACACGAGTGCACAATGTCCATGCTCATGCGGTCAAGGGCAGTCACGGACAGGAGGCTAAGCTCAAGACCAGGGACGAAGAGGACATCGGTCAGAAAGACGTCACTGGTTGGACCACGGAAACAAACGACGCCAACACCACGGACAGGCAACACTTGTCCGGAGCCCTTCCGGACACCGGAGACATCGCCCACGGGACCAAGCATACTGAAGGCCTCGCAAGAGGCCGTCATGTGATGCATGGCCCCGGAGTCGATGATCTAGGTCTCAGCAGGGTCCTAAACAGGGGTCGCCAGATCGCTAACGGTCACATGGCAGCAAGCAAGGGACGCGGACGTGGTGGAAGGAGGCGCAAAACGAGACTGCCAATCGTCAAGCCACGCAATGTCGTCAAGGGAGGAGGTAGAGGAGACCACGGGAGATGACGAGACAGATGAGGAAACGGGACATGACCGCAGCTCAGTGTTAGTCATGCAGGGTTGGGCAGGAGGGCTGGAGGTGACGCAACTCGCACTCCCCTGGGGAGGAGGGCGAGGCAGGCCAAGCTGGAGCACAATGAACTCCTCCAGCTGACGCTCACGGGAGGATGGCCCGGGAGTGTAGACGGAGTGCGGAGTGACGGCGCCGGAGCCCGAGTAGTAGGAGGACTGAGCCGGCGAAGGAAGCGAAAGCGCCGATGGCTGTGGGTAGTACTGCGGCACGGGTGTCTGCGGGACAGGCGGAGCTGTCGCAGTGGCAGAGCTGCTGGATGAGGTCGGAGTGTCAGGGCTAGGAGCAGCGACGACGGCAAAGGCGAGACGACGCTCCCGCTGGCAACGCAGGGTGGCGATGACGCGCACCTCGTCCGTCGGGAGAGAGCACGTGTACCAACCGTGCCCGGGCTGGCCACAGTTGTAGCAGACCGAGCCACCACCGCTGGACCCGGTCGACGACTACTACTGCTACTGTTGTGGCGGACCCTTGCCTTTCTTGTTCAGGTGCTTCTTCTTCTTCCCCGAGGACGATGAGGTAACTGCGGCGGGGGAGGCGACAGCCACGGAGGCAGCGGCAGGGGAGGCGACGGCAAGGGATGCAAGAGCTTCCATACGATGGAGCTGGAACTCCTGGTGAGCTTCCTCAATGCACAGGAAGAGCTCGTATGCCCAGGGCATGAGGGTTCCCTGGGCCGCCATGGTGGAGAGGACGTCCTAGGGGTAGTGTACAAAGACGTCCGCGTACACGCTAGTGGCACCATGCTTGATGGTGAGATGCGCGGACAAAGCGTTTGGAGCAGATTTGCCGAGACGACGAAGGATGTCCTCCTCCCGCTACCAGTAGGCAGTGACTGTCTTGGTCTCCCCCATGTGCAGGGAGTTGAACTCCCGGGGCAGACGGCTGATCTCAGCGGTGCTAGACAGGCGATGGGGCCTGGTAAGGACGTACCATGCAGCTGCAGGGTCTGATATGTTGCCAACGGTGATGTCACCGAGGAAAGGCTCTAGGGCCAGGCGGGAAGCTGGAGGGGCAACTGCGACAAGGGCACAGATGGTGCAACCAGCGTCATACAACTGGTCGGCCTCGGTGGAGTCTTAAGGAAGGGTGTAATATGCCCACAAACCCTCACCTTGCGCCCAGATCCGGAAGCTGAGCTCCCAGCTCCGGAACTGCTCGCCGGCCTGAAGCGGCGGCGGCGGCATCTCAAAGTCCTTCTGCCTGCGGCCGGCACCCAGAGTGGGGCCAAGGACGGAGGTCACTGTCTACCGCTGGCGCTGAGTCTTCTGCTATGCCAGGTAGTATGTGGCAGCAGACAAAACTGGGCTGGCGTACCCTGGAGGGATGAACGACGATAGCACACTAGTGGCAGAGTAGGAGGCTACTGGCTATAGTGCTGCAAGCTGCTGCGTCAAGGCGGCGAGCTGTTGCTGAAGAGCAACGAGGGGGTCAAGGTTGCCGCCAACGACACTAGTGGACTGTTGCCGCTGCTGCTGCTGCTGTTGCTGCTACCGCTGCTGTTACTCCTGCCGCTGCTACTGCTGCTACTGCTACTGTTGCTGCTGCTGTTGCTGTTACTGCTGCGGCGACTGCTGCTGCTGCGACTACTGCTGCCACTGCTGCTGCTGCTACCACTGCTGCTGCTACTGCTTCTGTTACTGCGGCTGCGGCGATAGCTACTGCTGCTACTGCTGCTTCAGGCGTTGCAAGAAAAGGGGAGTAGGGGTCCCTCCAACAGAGGAGAACCCCTTCTCACCGGGACTATCAGCCATGGTTGAGTGTCCCTTGTTTGGTGCCCCTTGTTGGTTTTTTTTGTTTTTTGTTTTTTTGTGCTTCTGATGTTAGCAGGGACGTGAGCTGAGGATGGCTGACGTCAGCAGAGGGTACTTCGTGTGTGCAGTGCTACTGTTCTCCGCCTTTTTTGTTGTGTTTTTTTTTGGTTGATGATGTCAGCAGTAATGGCAGTAGTGACGTTAGCGGAGGACCAATGATGTCAGCAGCGGTTGATGTAGCCGCTGCTATGGGGCTGCATCCGTGGTTGTTGGTGCTGCCGCCACTGCTGCTGTAGCTAGTGCTGCGGCTGCTGCTGCTGCTGCTGCTGTAGTTGTTGGTGCTGCTGCCGCTGCTGCAGTTGTTGGTCCTACTGCCGCTGCGGCTGCTGCTACTACTGATGCAGGTGCTGCTGCCGCTGTTGCTGTTCCTACTGTTCCTGCTGCTGCTGTTGTGGCTGTAGCTACTACTGTTGTGGCTGCAGCTGCTGCTGATGTTGTTGCGGCTGTAGTTGTAGTTGCAACAACTATTGCTACGAGCTGCTGCGGCAGTTATGGCTGTTACAGCTCGTTGCTGCTGCTGCACGCTGCTGTAGCTACTACGTGCTACAGCTGTAGCTCGCTGCTGCTGGGGGCTGCTGCTGCGAGTTGCGGGGTTGGGATTTTTTTTTGTTTTTGTTTTCGTTTTTCTTGTCATTACGGACAGTAGCCCGCTGTGTGCTGCAAGCAGCAAGCAGCGAGCTGCTCGCTGGTAGCGAGTAGTGGGCTGCTGCTCGCTGGCAGTGAGGAGCGGGGTGCTGCTTGCTGGCAGCGAGCAGCGAGGTGCTGCTCACTGGCAGCAAGCAGCGGGATGCTGCTCACTGGTAGTGAGCAGCGAGCTACTGCTTGCTGGGAGCAACGAGCTGTTGCTCGTTGCGGGCTACGAGCAGCAGCAGCCGCTGCGGGCAGCTGTTGCTGCTACTACAGGTTGCTACTGTGGCTATTGCAGCCTGTTGCTGCTGCTGTTGCATGCTGCTGCAGTTGCTGCTTGCTGTAGTTGCTTGCTCGCTACTGCTGCTACAGGGAGCTGCTACTACTGCGAGCTGCTGCTACTGCCAACTGCTGCTGTGTGCTGCTGCTGCTGGCAACTGCTGCCACCGCTCGCGGCTGCTCGTGGCTGCGGTTAGCTGCTGCTACTGCTGTTAGCTGCTGCTGTCAGTCACACCTGGAGGATGTCGCCATGTGCGTCGTCGCCAGCAAGCGCCTGACGTGGCCGGCCGCTCACCTCCTCGTGTCAAACGCAGGGGTCAGTGCTGCCGAAAAAAATCCGCCAGCATTTCCCCTGGCCCAGTGGCCGTGGCAAAATTTCTGACGCCGCCACCAGGCGGGTCAATGCTGCCGGGAAAAATCCGGCAGAGTTTCCCCTACACTGGCACGTATGGAGACCCGCCGGCATTCTCTGGCACCTGTACGCCAGTCTTCTGCTACTGCTGCTACACTATGGCTCTGATACCAAAACAGAATTGCAAGGCTGCAGGTTGGGGCAGTAGCGTTGTTGATACAGCATGCGGGCTTCCACGCTCGTTGCTTAACTCTGCTGCCCCCTGAGTCTGCTGCTCTAGAGTCTAACTCTGGAAGCTCTGAGTTTATTACTCATAAAGGCACGCGCCAGTGTTAGCGCCAGAAAGCAGCTGAAAACTGAAAGTTACTGATTAGCAATGAACAATGAGACACAATGGGAGACCCCTTCAAGAACTAGCCTCCCCCCAGCTCTGTAGAGCTTGTTACTCAGTTCAACAGCCAATCAGAAAATAGCTCTATTTTCAGGCTGGCAGGTTTCCTTGGTGAGGCCTGCCAGACGGCCGACGGCCCAAAACCCGGGCGTCGTCCGTTTTGCCTGAAAACTGGACCACACCATAATACTGACGCTGCAAACATAACCATGTGGTCAGAATCAGCTAGAAAAATAGTAGCGAGGAGTTATGGTGGTCTGAACCCAGGCAGTGCCTTCATAGTCAGGGATGCCAAACAGGGCCATACAGCATAAGACAAGGACCCTAGGCACAGCACGACGCTACAAGAGCAACGCCACGACTATGGACAGCACTGGGCGCACGCAGTCAGTCTCTACAGTGCCTGTGACAGCCGGCGGGCCGATTGCCAAGGAGTCTCGTCGATGGAGCTGAGCGCAACGCCGGAGGGAGGAGGCTCTAGCGAACTATGAGTGGGCCTCAGCGTGCGTCTGCTCCACCAAGCGACACTCCAGCAGCGTCGATTCTCACCTTCATTCATCTACACGCCAATGTACACAAGCCGGGAGGACACAACAGAGTACAAATGAGAGATGCACGAAAAAACCAACAAGAATTTCTACATGAACAAAGAAACCTCAAGACCTACTAATACATCTTGCATGCACCAATTGACAATTTTTAACCTTCACGTGGCACAGTTTGGTCTATGAGAATCCTATTACATGTTGCTCCGTGTAATGTGCTCGAGTCGCTGGTTTTCAGGGTGATGGCTCCAGATCCTTGTATAGTGCAATTTTCATGCATGGATAGATGTTTCAGAAACAAGAGGACATGTTGGCGCAGCTGCAATCTGAATCGCAGCAACCGACTAAGAATTGAGGGAGATATGGTCCGTCAAAGTTGGGAGGTGGTGCTGGCCTTCCAGGTTTGGACGGCAGACTTGGCACCGGCCGGAAAATTGATTTGGCGGTGACCAGTTTAGCTCCCACCACGTACACCATGGCTGAGGCGCCCTTGAGGGATGCTAGCAGCAATATCTTATGGTTCATTCCAGCCAAGTGCACTTTGGAATGGTGGTCTGGTGCTTCATTAGGGTCTAGGGTGCTTTGGGCAACCGTCACTCACGCTAGGGCTCTGTTAGGGAGAGAGACTCAATGATGCACTCCGAATCGCATATTCGACGCTTTGGTGGTCCAAATTGCGCAGTTTGGTGCATTGGAAATCTTGTGACTAGCCCTATAAACTTGCAGGCGTGGTCCTTGTCCAAATATCCGACCAAAACTGATCCCTAGCTCTTCGAACTTTGGGTGTTGCTTGATTCCGTCAGAACTCTGCTCACATAGCGTGTGGCAACCAAAAAGCACATGCTTCATCTAAGACTGCTGCCCAAAAAAGCTGTGAACCTCAGGACATGGTCAGGCGACATTGGAACCACGTTTCGAAAAATTAACTATGGGCCCACAACGCTTCGGCTGCACACAGGAGGAACGCCTCGGACAACCTTGCTGTCAACATCTGATGACCCAGTTAGCAGAAGCCCAACATGGCGCTGAGGATGGAGTCGCAGCTGATCCAAAAGTACGTGGGTGGTCGGGGCTTTGGGCTTTAGAGGTGGCATTTTGAGATCCATGTCGCACACAAGGCGTTACTTGACGTGATGAAGGGCACGGAGGTGCTCCACGAGAAGACTACATCAGATGAGGAGAAGCAGGCCTTCATGAAGAAAAACACTGAGGTGCTCATGCTCTTGTTGTCGTCTTCTTTCTAGACCCAATGGTGCTACTTTCAAGGTTGCATGTTGGCAGCCAAGGCGTAGAAAAAGCGTTGCGCCATTCACCAATCGACGTCGCTTGCTAACTGGATCTCGGCGATGAAGCCGCTTCTAACGGTGAGGATCGAGGAGGGCGAGGACATCCTCATTGCCATGCAGCAGATTGAGTCGTTTATCTCACAATGCAATAATGTGGGGTGGAAGGTTGACTTTCAATTGGAGGCGATGGCCCTTCTCATGGCTCTACCTGACAATTGGAGACCCCTCATTACCATCCTCGGTCGATGGGTGGAGGGCAAACTCACCTATGGCGTAGCCGTCAAGTACATCCGGAATGAGGCGAAATGTCACAACGGCGGCGAGGCCTTGTCGTCCTCATCGGCCCTGATCACCAAAACGCGTGGTGGAGGCAGAGGCGGCAAGGGAGGTAGTAGAAAGGGTGGTGGCAAGAAGGGCCTCAAGAAAGGAGCGTGCCGCAATTGCGGCAAGGAGGGCCATTGGGTCCACGAGTGCCCAAAGGAGGTGGAGGCCGGTGGCAAGGAGGTCAAAGGCAAGAAGGCGTTCCTCAGCGACACCAAAAACCACAACCTCAAAGGGGCCAACAGGCAGTGCCTGGATTCCGACGCCGAGGAGCACACCCAAGTTGAGAAGGTGGGGTTCATCCACTACACCAAGTCTGCCAAGTCTATAGTGGTCACGAATGACAAAGTCAATCCGGTGGCCGGCCAAGGAGACATTGAGGTGGAGGTGGGGGTGAACAGTATGAAGACGTTGCGTGTCATCCGTGATGTGTAGCATGTCCCCGGCCTAGCTGACATTCTAAGTGTTAGTCGCTTGACGGATAAGGGATGTGAAATGCTCTTCCACAGGAAAGGCACAGTGGTGCGCATGGACGGCGGCGGCGAAGTTGTGCTGGATGCGAAGTGCGAAGGCGGTCTGTACATTGTAGAGACAAAGGTGATTCCCGCAACAGACGCAACAGATTTGCAAGAACGCTCCGTTAACTTGGTCAAAGAAGGGGGAGGTGGTCTGGAGCTCTGGCACCGGTGGCTGGCGCATTCATCGCCCTCAGTCATGACGGAGATGGCGGAGCGCGACATGGTCTGTGACCTCGACATCACCTGTGCAGTAGACACGGCAATAGTTTGAACAGCACATAAAAGGTGCGAGCCTCGCATTTTGGGCAAGGCGAGGTACAAACCGTTCAACGAGAACATGGGGCCCGTCCAGCATCTGCTAAAGATCATGCACAGTGATGTGTGTGGACCGTTAAAAACTCCATCAAAAGGCGGCACAGGGTACTTTGTCACCTTCATCGAAGACTACTTGTACTTCATGCAACAGAAAAGCATGGTAGTAGACCGGCTGACGGAGTACATCGTCGCGGTGGAGAGGCAGACTGGCTGCAAGGTCAGAGCGCTATGCAGCAACAATGGTGGAGAGTATATGGGGTGCAGCTTGCGGCTCAATCAGCAAGGCATCAAGTGGGAACACACAAATCCATACTCACCATAGTCTAATGGCATAGTAGAACGAGCAAACCAAATGCTGGTGAACATGGTACGGACGATGGTAGGAGAAGCGGGATTGTCGCGGAGCTTCTGGATGGAAGTGGTGCGTACGGCAAGCTACACCATCAAGCTCACCCCAACGGCGGTGCTGAAGGGGAAGAGTGGCTTGAAGACACTGCAGGAGATATGGAGCAGGCAAGAGCCTACTGTGGTACATCTAAAGGTCTTCGGGTTCAAGGCGTAGGCGATGGTATTGACGGCACATCGGCGCGATGGAAAACTGGACCCTCGCGCCAAGCCGTGTCTCTTCCCCAGGTACAAGAGCGCACTTGAGGGGTATCTCCTCTATGACATGAGCAAGGAAGAGGTCTCCAACAGTTGTGACATTGATTTTGATGAGCAGAAGACATATAGAAACAACAGCATTGACATCGGCATAGTGTCTCAATGCGCCGGATAGCAACGGTCTAGAAAACGGGTCCCAACATGGGAGGCCGCCAACCTCTCTTGGTATTGCAACCAAGATAACACATCACCCTCAAACGAGGGATCCACACTTTAGGTTTGTTTGGTTTGCAACCTCACGAAGTGCGCATGTTGGTCTTTAGTGTCTACCTTTGGTTGGACGCTCTGTGAGGAGTCTCAAAGGCAGGAACTGCAAATCGATGCATGCAAGGTACAGGCTTTTATACTTGCAGAGCTTTGCTAAAGCTTCTGCTTGTAGTGGCTCGACTAGAGCCAACCTCAACCTACAGTCCTACTTGGCACATCCTTAGACCGCCAAATGTCATCCTCAAGGCATGTTCTAGGAAGCTTCCTAGAAGCTTCCTGTCCCAATTTGGGCCACAAAGAAAATTGCGGCCGTCGCGGGGTTTGAACCCGTGACCTCTCGTTTGAGACTTCGGTACCTATTCGACCAAGCCAAAAAGGTATGGTTCCTTTGATGAGCCACAGGGGACATACCCATTATGGGCACTGCATTCCTGGCCCATCTCAGAACAGACCAAGGGGACGTACTCCATAGAGCAGTGCATGCCTTGTCTGTATGTGTAGCTAGCCAGATAGGCATTGGACAAGGTGCATACTATTTCAACAAATCTCTCCCTTGCACCTTTGTCCATCTGTCGCTTACTAGGCTCCATCAATGCCTTGGGGCTCACCTTTCCTCTGCCGCACTCCTCATGCCGAATCCACGAATGCATGCATAGTGCAAGTCGCTCTCCAACGGCTTGGTCATGCAGTGAGCAAGCATGCTCTTTGTTCCATTGTGCTGCATGTCCACCACATTCTTCATGACCAGGTCATGTGAGTAGTGGTAACGTATGTCCATGTGCTTTGCTCGCTGGGAGATGATCTCGTCTTCAGCCATCGATTTGGCGCTCATGTTGTCCAAGAGTACAACCGTGGCGTCCTTTTGTTGCACTGTCATTTCGCCAAGTAGGCTGCGCATGCATTGAGTCTCTTTGCACACCTCAGACAGAGGAACGCACTCTGCCTCTACCGTGGACACGAAAACACAATCCTGCTTCCTGCTTGCCCATGAGATGGCAGCGCCATTCAAGATACACACGTATCCAAAGGTGGATCTCCTATCGTCGAGATTTCCTCCCCAGTCAGCGTCGGTGTAGTAGTTCAGGCGAAGGGGGTCCATTCCTTCTTGGCCTCCAAGGACGAGGCCCATGTGACGTTCCTTCTACAGGTAGCGCAAGATGCGCTTGACTCCCTGCCAATGTTGTGGCCCAAGGTTGGCCACGAATCTGTTCACTTGTCCCACAGCATAGCAGATGTCCGGAAGAGTCCCTACCATGGCGTACATGATGCTATCCACGGCGGACCGGTAGGGGATGTCTTGCATCTCCCTTTTTTCTGCTTTGTTGCTTGGCGACATGGAGGCATTCAGTTTTATATCGGTCATCATTGGGGTGCTGACAGGTTTGCAGTCTTCCATGTGGTAGCGCTTCAGTACCTCACCGATGTATCTGGTTTCGTTGAGTCCGGTAGTGCCTGCTACTTGGTTGCGGTGGATGGCTAGTCCGAGGTAGTACTCGAGAGGACCTATGTCCTTCATCTTGAACCTTTTGCTGAGGTTAGACCTCAGCTGATCCAACAGCTCAACCAAAGACGAGCAGATGATCAGATCATCCACATACAGCGCAGCCAGCATCAGCCCTCTCCCATCATCACGCACGTACATGCTCAGGTCATTCCGGCAATGCACGAAGGAGAGGCCGGTCATGAAACCGTCCATCTCTTTGTACCATATCCTTGGGGCCCGTTTCAGCCTGTAGAGCGCTTTCACCAACTTGCACACCTTGCCCTTGGGAGCTTTAACTCCTTCTAGCACCTCCATCAACACTTCCTTGTCAAGCTTCTCATAAAGGAAAGCTGTCCTGACGTTCGTTTGGTGTATCTCTAGGTTCTTTGCGCGTTCAATGCCAAGGAGAGAGTGGATGGAGGCAAAGGTCACGATGGACGCCTCATCGTTGGGTCTATCCACCAGCACCATGTGCCATTCTCGGCAATGGACGCAAGCTTGATGTCCACTGCCTCCTTCCACTTGGCCGCATCTAGGCCATTCATTGCCTCAGTCACTGTGGATGGCTCTCCTTGAGCCATGCACGACCAGCTAAGGCCGGTCCAATCATCCTCATACCACAAAGGTGCTTTCTTTGGTCGCAAAGTGCATCGGAGTGCTGGTGCGGCTTCTTGCTTTGGTGCTGGTGCTTCTACAGGTGGTGGTTTGTCGTCGTAGTCGTCGTCAGAAGAGTCGTCAGACTCCGAGTCAGACTCGGAAGCCCTGGATGCCTCGGTGTCCGCATCCATGTCAGATGCTGCGTCATCCTTCGCATCTACTCTCCCATTCCCACCACCTGCTGGCAAAGCGAGCCGGTTGTCGGGTGCTTGGTCGCCGGACTCAAGCAACACTATCCACTCTCCCGCTTTGGGAGCGAGGTTCGGGTCCAGCAGCTCTTCCTTGTCAAGGGTGCATTCGTAAAAGACAATGTCGCAACTCCTCACAAGCTTGCCTGCTGCCTGGTCCCAAAGCCGATGGGCTTTGTGTGATGTGTCGTACCCAACCATGATGCACTTCCTGGAACGTGCGTCTAGCTTGCCTCCACCTTCTCTTGACTGGATCTTCACCCATGCAGTTGACCCAAACACCTTCAGATGAGATGCGTTGGGTTTCTTTCCCGACCATGCTTCTTGTGGGGTCTGCAGCTGCTTGTCGTGCTCCTTTCCACGCTTCCGCAAGGCGGTCGCTGATGTGAGGTTCAAGAGGTAGCAAGCCCTTGTTGATGCTTCAGCCCAAGAGTGAGGTGGGAGCTTGGCATCGAAGAGCATGCTTCGCACCATGCCGAGTAGGGTCTGGTTCATCCTCTCGGTAGCGTCGTTGCTTTGGGGATTGTAAGGGGTGGTTTGTTCGTGGCGGATGCCATGATGCTTGAGCCAAGGCTTGCATGTCTCGTACTCACCCCCGTTGTCACTTTGGAGTGTCTTCACCTTCTTGGACATTTGACGCTCCACCACGGCGACGAACTTGAGGAGCTTCTCCTTGACCTCTCCCTTTGTTTTGAGGAAGTAGATCCATAGCTTGCGGCTGTGGTCGTCAATGAAGGTCAGGAAGTAATTGCTTCCTCCGTTAGATGGTGTGCGGAAGGATCCACACATGTCACTTTGTATCAGTTCCAAGACATGCTCTACTCGTTGACCTCCTCTCCCAAACGGCTTCTTCTTCGCCTTCCCTTGGAGGCATGGTTCACACAATGTACACCCTTCACCATGCTTCATGGTGCACCCTTCCATTCCACGGACTACCTCTCGCTCCTGTATCTTCTGTAATGTGCTGTTGGCCACGTGGCCAAATCACCGG
The DNA here is from genome assembly GCA_023375785.1 of Penium margaritaceum. Classification (NCBI taxonomy): domain Eukaryota; kingdom Viridiplantae; phylum Streptophyta; class Zygnematophyceae; order Desmidiales; family Peniaceae; genus Penium; species Penium margaritaceum. The sequence continues at coordinate 44,347 of SZWC01001645.1, forward strand.
TGCTACATCTTAGCGACAGTGTCCTTGGTTGATGTGGCGGCCGTAACGGTTGCCGGCGGTGCATCCTTTGGCTTCAGTGCCACTGTCTTGGTGGCACATGCGAGTCCCTCATACGATGCCTTGGTGACTTTGGTTTGAAGAACGTAGAGGCCGTCGACTCTTGGAACTTGAAGCATGAGATCATCTTTGGTGTACAAAATTTGGATGTCCTCGTTTTTTGGGCCACCGCCTCCTTGTTGGTGAACACCACTGTCATGCTGTTGTCACTGATTTGTGACACGGACAGCAAGTTGGCTGTGAAGGAGGGCATGTACACCACCTTTTGAAGGTTGACTGCCTTCTTCGTACCATTCATGTTGAACGTGAATGGTACAGAGAAGGCAGTCAACCTTGTCCCCTTCGCCCATGGCTTGGACGATGCCGCTGTTTGCACAGTTGATGCGCATGACAGATTCCGCCATGGAGACAAAACCACCCTTCTCTTTTGATGAGTGGTTGTTGGTGCCCGAATGAACGGTGAATGCCCTGGGCCTAAGGATCGCTGTGCTCTTCATGGGCAGCCCCCTAGCCATCATGTTGGTGAGCTCCTTCTTCTCCTTTCCACCTTTGTTCCTGCCTTATTTCTTGGGACTACGGCAGTGCCTAGCCCACTGCCCCGCCTTTCCACACTTGTGACAGTTGCCAGCCTTCTTAGAACTCTTCCCGCCACCGTTGCCTTTCCCTCCACCGCCACCGCTTCCGCTGTTGCCTTGACTGGAGCGAGAGCTTGCACCTTGTCCACCGAAGCGAGAGGCATAGGCTGAGATGTTTGCCTCACTGCCACTACGACGCATGGACTCGTTGTGGACGTGTTTGGCAACAGCCTCATACGCCATATCTGCCTCCTTCCAACCACCAAATACGGTGATCAAGGACCCCCAGCTTTTCGGTAGCACCATTAGAAGGATCATGGCACGCATGTTGGAGTCGAGATTTCATTCCATTTGCTGGACCTCTTGCAGCATGTTGTTGAACAACTGCAAAAATGCGGATATCGATTCTCCTTCGCTCACCCTCATCAACATCAACCTTTGGAAGATGAAGAGTCGGTTTGCTAGGGCGTTTGAGTGATGCAAGCTTGCGAGTTTTGCGTAGGCCTCGGCAGCCTACGTGCATCCTGTGATGTGGGAGTGTTGAGTCTCGTTGATGGACATCACAAGAACGGCGAGAGCCATGTTGTTCTTCATCATCAATGCTGCAAGGTCAGCTCCATACGTCGTCACCGTCGCATGGGCGGACGCTATCTCAGTCCCTTTTAGGATGTCGAGGTAGTCACGCACATTCATGACAATCTCAAACTGCCATTTCCACAAGGGAAAACCTGTCCCTGTGAATTTGGACATACCCGCCTCAAGGCGGGCTTGAGTCGGATCCGCCATTTCCTGTGGTTGCTTGTCTTCTCTGCTTCGTTACTACTCTACTTTGTTGAGGCTGATGAGGCTGATGAGGCTGCTGAGTGCAACCATTGCCAAAGGTGCAGTTGGTTCCGTTGCATACCCCTCCCGCCGATGATCGCCTAAGGTGATGGTGTTGTCGTGAGAGAACAGACTTGGGGTCGTACCACCTTCTAAAAAGGGGTAGAGCTTAGTTCCGTTTGGGCTTGAGGGTCTTGTCAAACATGGACATAGCTGTTCCTCGTCCCCTAGTCCGCCACGTGCATGCACCCTACCTGAAGAAGCCGATGGAGCCGATGGAGCAGATTGGATCTGTCCAATCTTCGTGTACCTGTTGTACCTGTGCGCCCTGCAAGACCACGCGCTAGTCGGTTTTGGAAGCGTGCCTTAGAACTAGAAGTGTGGGCCCATAACCCTTTGTAAATGCGCCGGATAGCAACGGTCTACAAAACGGGTCGCGACATGGGAGGCCGCCAAGCGCTCTTGGTATTGCAACCAAGATAACATATCACCCTCAAACGAGGGATCCACACTTTAGGTTCGTTTGGTTCCCAACCTCACGAAGTCCGCATGTTGGTCTTTAGTGTCTACCGTTAGTTGGACACTCTGTGAGGAGTCTCAAAGGCAAGAACTGTAAATGGATGCATGCAAGGTATAGGCTTTTATACTTGCAGAGCTTTGCTAAAGCTTCTTCTTGTTGTGGCTCGACTGGAGCCAACCTCAACCTACAGTCCTACTTGGCGTGTTCTTAGACCGCCAAGTGCCATCCTCAAGGCAGGCTCTAGTAAGCTCCCTAGAAGCTTCCTATCCCAGTTTGGTCCACAAAGAAAACTACGGCCGTCGCGGGGTTTGAACCCGTGACCTCTCGTTTGAGACTCCGGTGCCTATTCAACCAAGCCAAAAAGGTATGGTTCCTTTGATGAGCCACAGGGGACATACCCATTATGGACAATGCATTCCTGGCCCATCTCAGAATAGACCAAGGGGACGCACTCCATTGATCAGTGCTTGCCTTGTCTGTATGTGTAGCTAGCCAGCTAGGCAGTGGACAAGGTGCATACTATTTCAACATGGTGGACTCTCCGAAGCAAGGGGAGTGGTTGAAGCTCCTTATCCATGAGGAGTAGCCCACGGACGCTTACACCGAGGAAGTGTCATCGAAGTGCAATGGTGCCGAGGTGCAACAGGGTGATGGTGAAAATGCAAGCATTGCAGAGGCGCAAGATAGAACAGCTGAAGTAGAGTAGTCGAGAACAAACGGAGTTACCGTGGAGTGGCAGCAGGACCAGTAGCCGGTGTCACCAAAATCATCGCGACGCAGCCAAAGGCATCGGAATGTGGCAAAATGGTTTGACGTAGCAATGGGCAGCTAGATGAGCGTGGCGCGGTGCATGATGGAAGCCGCAGCGGAGCCGAAAAATGTGCAAGAGGCCCTTGCACAACCAAAAGCGAAGCAGCGGGACATAGCTATCAAGATAGAGCTGGCGTCCATTGCTGAGAATGACACTTGGAAGCTCTTGGACCGGCCAAAAAGATGGCAAAGTCATCGGCTCCAAGTGGGTCTTCAAAACAAAGTACACCAAGGAAGGTACAGTGGAGAAGGACAAGGCACAGCTGGTGTCAAATGGGTTTGCAAAACACAAGGACGAGCACTACGATGAGACGTTTGCCCCTGTTGCCAAGTTCATAAGCATTCGGGCGATCCTCGCAGTTGCAGCTTCCAAGGACATGGAGCTGTACCATATGGATGTGAAAACTGCATTCCTGAATGGCACCCTTGACAAGGACATCTTCATAGAGGTACCGCTGGGGTTGGATACACCGGAGGGAAAGGTGTGCAAGCTGTGCAACTCCTTGTATGGGCTAAAACAGTCACAGTAGTGCTGGTACCAGCAGATGGACAGCTACATGGCACAGCTCGGATACAAATGCAGTGATCACAATGTGTACGTGTGGCGCAACAACCAGATCCATCAGATTGTTGCACTCTACATGGACGACGTGATTCTGAGTTCCTCTGATCTGTAGGCTCTAAAACAGCTGAAGGAGCAGTTGGGCAGAAGATTTCAGATGTCCGACATGGGGGAGCTAGAGAACTACTTCGGGGTGAGCATAATGCAAAACCAGAGGGCGCACACGCTTGAGTTGGGGCAGGCCAAGTACGTGGCCGAAGTTCTGAAGCGGTACGGCATGGAGGACTACAAACCTGTTGGCAGTCCGGTCTCCACAACCTGTGACCTGAGCGCGGCAATGTCGTTGCAAACAAAACAAGAGCAGGAGGACATGATGGGGGTGCCGTACCAGTCCGCGGTGGGCAGCCTCATGTACGCCATGACTTGACCGGACCTGGCCTATGAGGTGGGTCAACTGAGCAGATATGTGGCTGATCCAGGGCCACTACACTGGAAGGCGGTCAAGTGCATCCTCCGCTACCTGCAGCAACGAGGCACACGTGCTTGAGGTTTGACGGCAAGGGGAGGACCGGCCCCTTGCGTCTGTCTGCTACGTAGATGCAAACTATGCTGGTGATGTGGACAAGCAGAAGTCAACCTCTGGCTACGTGTTCTTCCTCATAGGTGAAGCGGTCTCGTGGTGCAGCAAAAAACAAGACTGCGCCGCCACCTCCATAGTGGAAGCGATGTACATCACGTTGGCTGAAGTGGTCAAGGAGACGGTGTGGCTCCGCAGGCTATTGGAGGACCCGAGCGTGTCACAATCGGAGCCTACGGTGGTAGAAGAAGACAACATTGGCTCCATCTTGCTGACCAACAACCCGAAGCAGCACAGGAGAATGAAGCACATTGACGTGCACTGCCACTATGCCGTGATATGGTCCAAAAAGACAGGTTGTGCTACAACATTGTAGTACAACACACATGCTTGCGGATTGCTTGACCAAAGTGCAACCCAGAGATCAGAATATCCTCAGTGTGGTAGGAATTGGGCTTACAGGCTATGATGGGCTCAAGAGATCTATGGAAGATGAGCAGGAGTGAGCAGGGAGGCATCGGGCATGGCACGTGCAAGGGGGAGATTGTTACCTATTGCCCCCTGCCATGTACTAGAGTTGTCGTTTGTTAGGGTGATGGCTCCATATCCCTGTACAATGCAAGTTTGCATGCATGGATGGATGTTTCAAAAACTAAAGGACATGTTGGACCAGCTGCAATTTGAGTTGCAGCGATCGGCTAAGAATTGAGGGAGTAATGGTCCCTCAAAGTTGGGAGGTGGTGCTTGCCATCCAGGTTTGGATGGCAGACTTGGTACTGGCCGGAGAATTGATCCAGCAGTGACCAGTTCGACTCCCACCACGCACAGCATGGCTAAGGTGCCCCTTGGAGGATGCTAGCAGCAATATCCCATGGTTCATTTGAGCCATGTGCACTTTGGAATGGCGGTCTGGTGCTTAATTGAGGTCCTGGGCGCTTCGGGCGTCCGTCACTCACGCTAGTGCTCTGTCAGGGACAGAGAATGATGCACTCCGAATTGCATATCGGACGCTCTGGTGGTCAAAATCATGCAAAGTTTGGTGCATTGGAAATCTTGTGACTAGCCCTATAGAGTTTCCTGTATGATCCGTGTCCAAATATCCAACAGAAATTGATCACTAGCTCTTCGAACTTTGGGTGTTGCTGAATTCTGTCAGAACTCTGCTCACATAGTGTGTGGCGACCAGAAAGTACACGCTTTGTCTTAGACTGCTGCCCAAAAGAGCTGTGAACCTCAGGACGTGGTCAGGCCATGTTGGAACCACATTTCCAACATATTCTACTCTCCCTTGGTTGAAAGTGCCACGGCTGTAGCTTCCTCTTCCATGGAGATACTAGGAAGACCTGATCAAAGCTGTCACCTTTGGTTAGCTTCACTCAGAGATTTGTGTTTGGCTTCTCGTGGGTGTTTTTGACCATGTACACATACCAAAGGAGATTTCAAACTCCTAAATCCAATCTTGAAAGAATTCATCTCCCTCCCCATACCCCCCTCCCCCCTCAAGGCAAGTGTACTACTTTTGTGCCATTCAATACCCCATACCCTGTGCTTTGTCAAAACGAATGCTATGCCCGGTAGTAGAAGAACTATACCGGAAAGCTAGTATGGGTTATATCTTACTCCAGAGTTGGTATGATGTTGGTTTTTTGTCCTTGTGAAGGTAATCCTGAACAGAAATCTTCTTGAAATTCCAGTTGCTGACTTCTCTAATCCATAACTATGCAGTGAATTTGGAAACCACAAGCTCATTTTCAATCATATTGTATGTGTACATCTACGATGGTCCCATTGCACCAGGGAAAAGCAAATGAATCCAAAAACAGAAACCAGTCACCTCGTTGGCCCATTGGATTGAGCCCTTTATCCAATCAGAGAGCTTGCTCCTAGACA
>SZWC01001645.1:54877-77326 GCA_023375785.1 Penium margaritaceum
GAGCGAGAGAGAGAGAGAGAGAGAGAGAGAGAGAGATGGAGACGGGAGAAAAGGGTGAGACAGAGACATGACCCGAGAGCGAGTGACATGACTCGGGTGTGTGAGGAGGACAACTAGTTGCCTGGACAGGCGGGAATCTCGAGAGACGAGAGGGGGTGGGAGCTCTCGAGAGCTGTGTGGGGGGGGGGGAGTTAGGCTGTGAGGAGATTGAGGCGAAATTTTTAATTGAAGATTGAAATGAAAAGTGAACAAAGTGAGCTCGAGTGCCAGGCCCCTATCAGGACACACTTTGAGAGCCTCAGACCCGAACATGTTTCAAGCACACAGTAATGCAATAAATGAACGAGTGCTGGGCAAAAGCATGAGGGTGAGAATGGAACACTCAACTGAGGTGGTTGTGGCAGTGGAACATGTTCGTGTCACGTTGAAGTGCGTGATACTGAACATGGCGCCGTTGGTGCTGGACTCATTAACAAACAAAAAACCACACAGTGCATGAACCTTGTGCAGTTCACAGCCAGCTCATTGCCACTCAAGATAACACAAAAAGCAAGCCTGATAGTAAAACCATCGCAATGACACACGTCTTGCTAAGGACACAACATGTGTGGCCCAATGGGTGAGTAAGAGAAAATAGTAGCCTAGGACTCACCCAGGTGTGCTAGCACACAATAGCAGTAAGCGTTAACTACTTCAACACAATAGCACAAGTAAGGGTGGGTGCCCCAAGCAGAACAATTGAACACCACACCACAAGCAACAACAACTATGGTAGCCATACATCACGGAGACAGGGGCACCTCATGCGAAGACGATAGCAGAACTGCGTGTGGCGCTCGGCAGGCGGCCATTGAGTCAGGAGCACTCAGCCAAAAGTGACTGGCCAAGGCATCCGTCAGGAGGATTGCACCAGATACTGACAGGAATACCACCCTGTTGACAAGGTGTGCCCCTTGCCATGAGTGCCGTTGATCTTACTCCCTGGTTCAACCACTGAGGACTGGTCGAACACCTGATCTGACTTTAAACTTTGATTTCTTGGATTTTTCTATGCAGGATCAAGCTTTAAATCTATCAATTTCAGTGATTACTCAGAAAGTTAGCATAGCCCATAAATCGGGTGTTGAGCGGGTGGAAGGTGGTACCCGCCTGGTGGTACCCGCCATGGGTGGCGGGATAATCCAGCGCCAGTGATCCGAGTTCATTCTTAATGGGCTCAAAATGCACCGGGGGCATCAATGAGGTAACCATAAGGACCTCCTTGACCAAGGTGAACTTCTCCTTGACTTCTGGGCTAGGAAAGGCGCTTCGACGGGTCATTGTGGAAGCGCCTCCCGTTGCCTAGCATGCAAGGCAAGGTGGGTGGCTCTACCAAGGTTACTTTGACGGCCGTAGCAGGGGCTCTATTGCTCTGTTTTGGACGTGCTTAGATTCGTTAGAAAGCTTAGATCACATGCTATAAGGATCTGATGTAATCATGCTATCCTAAGTAAAGAAAACGTGTTTTGATTCAGATCTACTGAATGCGACGTGTTCTGCCCACTCACATCCGTGATCCTTGTGCTCCACACTCTTCACCAATGGAGTCCATTGGCTGTCCAAACACTGGTAGCGTGCTTCAGTAATAGTTAGGCATCCTTGAGGGTGCTTCCACACCCATTAGAGCCAACAAAGGGTTAGATTTGGGCCATTTGGGCCCACATGCCTAAATGGACCCTAGCTCTACAACTTTCACGCTACCGGCGCGCGCCATGACAACGACCGAGCAAGAGAGCATCGGCACCGTTTCCAAGTTTGATGGGAACGACTTCCCTTGGTGGAGGTGGCAGTTTGAGGTATACCTCGATGACAAAGGCCTGCTTGATCTGGTCAATGGTAAAGAGACTGCCCCTCCGGATACTGCGATGCTGGAGGAAGTGGAAAAGTATAAGAAGCGCAACAAGAAGGCGCAAGCTTTGTTGGTGTTAGCGCTAGCCTCACTGCAGCTCACACTGATTCAAGGATGCACGGAGGCCGCGGAGGCCTGGAAGAAGCTTTGCACCATCTACTAGTCCACCAACCTTGCCAACCAGCTCTTTGTCTTCAAGTGTCTTGTCACCCTATGAGCCAACAAAGGCGACGACATCATGGAGATCCTGTAGCAGATTGAGTCCCTCACTTCTGAGTGCGTAGCCACCGGATGGAAGGTCGACGCTCAGCTGCAAGCCATGATCCTCCTCTTGGCTTTGCCGGATAGTTGGAGTCCCATGATCACCGTCGTGGGCGGCTGAATGCCGATGAGCTGAAGTACCCGAAGGTGGCTGAGTACGTCCAAAATGAATGGATGCGGCGTGGTGGAAGAGAGAGTGGGACAACATCAAGTTCCGCCTATGCCGTCCACCCTAAAGGTGGAGGGGGAGGCACGAAGGGGAAGGGTGCCAAGCAAGGCACCAAGAGAGGTGACAACAAGGGGGAGTGCTACAATTATGGCAAACTAGGCCACTACGCACGCGATTGCCCCAACAAGAAGTTGGACCAGCCCGGGAAGGGTGGGAAGAAGGATACCCAAGCCATGATGGCCAGGGATTCTACCGACTTGACAGATCCAGACGTCACGGTGATCGACTCCGGATCAGGCTGCCACACACAATGCAACCGAGCAGCATTCGTCACCTACGACGCCACTGAGCAGCGCACGACAGTGGCCAACAGAAAAATGGAGCTGGCCGCGGGCAAAGGTAATGTTTGCATCGAGTCGGTGGTGAACGGGAAAGTCATTCCGTGCACCATCTACGATGTGCTCCACATGCCCGATTTTGGGGCAAACCTGGTGTTAGTGAGCCGCCTTACTGACAAGGGGCTCGAGGTCCTCTTCAACGAGAAAGAGGCCATCATCCGGAAGGAGGGGGATGGAGAGGTGATTTCACGTGGCAAGAGGGAGGACGACCTATACCTTCTTCATACCAAGGTTCTTAGCAATGTAGCGAGGACTGCCGCCGTCAACCGCGTGACGAACGATGAAGGAAACCTGGACCTATTGCACTGCCGTCTATGTTGCATCGCTCCCTCAACTGTGAGGGACATGGCAAAGAAGGATGTAGTGTGGGGTCTTGAGGTCAAGAGCATTGATGCAACCAAAAATACCATGTGTGAGCCATGCGTGGCCAGCAAGGCGACACGGCAGCCGTTCGATGGCAAAGGGACACGTGCATCGGTGAAGCTGGAGATGGTCTACACTGACGTGTGTGGGACCATTCAAGAGTTCCATTGGGGGTGCTCGCTACTTTGTGACCTTCATAGATGATCACAGCTGCAAGCTGAAACTCTACATCATCAAGAGGAAGAGTGTTGTCCTGACATGTATGCAGGAGTTTGTGGCAGCAGTGGAGCGGCAAACAGGGCTGAAAGTGAAGGCGTTCTGGAGTGATAATGGCGGCGAGTACGAGGGCTTCTCGGCATGGATGAATAGTAAGCCGATCGTATGGCAAAAAACTACGCCACACTCTCTGTAGCAAAACGGCGTTGCCGAGAGGGTGAACCACACCATCCTCAACATGGTCCGGTCCATGTTGAGCAATGCCAACCTCGCGTAGCGGTACTGGGGTGAGGTGGCAAGGGCAGCGGCGTACATCATGAACCTGGCACCAACAAAGCCATTAAAAGATGCGAAGTCCAAGGTTTGGAAGACGCCACAAGAAGTGTGGAGTGGGAGGAAGCCAACTGTGGCACACCTCCACACGTTTGGTTGTGTTGCACATGCTATTGTGCAAGTAGGGAAGGGGTGGGGCAAGGTGGACCCGCGGAATCGTTGGTGCATCTTCGTCGGGTACAAGAGCAGGAGCAAGGAGTATCAGCTCTTCGACCCATGGAGGCAGCACATCGTGAAGAGTCACGATGTCACGTTCGACAAGGACAACCCTTGGATGGACAACGACGCGGATCTCTCCAAGCGGTTGGAGGGGCTGCCACTCCTCGAGGGGGATATGCCAGAGGATGCAAAAGAGGGTGACGTCCGAGGAGCTCCGACCAAAGAAAACCATCCGGGGGATGGAGAAGCGACTGATTTCTATTCAGCCAAGTCGGACAATGAGTCCGAAGCGCCGGAAGTAGTGGAGCTGAACGAGGAGGCGGAGAGTGAGCCCATTTCTCCACGTTCCCAAAGAAAGGGGGAGCAGGCCAGCAGTACAAGTGGTGCCGCGGGAGGACAGCAGTAGCGGCAACAGTAGTAGCAGCCTCCACCACAGCAGCCTTGAAGAAGCGGACGCGCAAGGAGGTCGGCAAAATGGTACGATGCTGTAGAGGGTATCTGGACTGGGTTTGCTCGGGCATTGTTTGTGCAAGAGGAGCCCGAGAACGTGAAGAAGGAATTGCAGCAGAAAGATGGGGTTGAGTGGGAGGGAGCTATGAAATCTGAGCTCGCCTCCCATGAAGAGAACGTCACTTGGCAGCTGATTGACAGGCCGGAGGGCGCAAAAAACATCGGCTCCAAGTGGATCTTCAAGAAGAAGCTCACCAAGGAGGGGAAGGTGGAGCGGTGTAAGGCGTAGTTGGTGGCAAAGGGGTACACCCAGCGAAAGGGTGAACACTACGATGAGACCTTTGCAATGGTGGCAAAGTTTCCCTCCATCCACTCCATCCTCTCTGTGGCAGCGGCGCGAGACTACGAAGTTCCACCAAATGGACGTAAAAACCTTGTTCCTCAACAGCAACCTGGACAAAAAGGTCCTCATGGAGGTACCGGAGGGGGTGGACGCACCGCCAGGAAAGGTGTGCCGGATTTGCAAGGCTCTCTATGGGCTAAAACAAGGGCCACTCATCTAGTACCTGAAAATGGACGGTTTCATGGCCGAGCCTGGCTTCAAGCGCTGCGAAACGGATCAGAGCGTGTATGTGCGGAAGCAGCCTGGGTTGCACCAGATCGTGGTCCTTTAAACGGATGACCTCATCCTCGTGTCATCAGACATGGAAGAGTTGGTGAGCCTGAAGCGGCAGCTGGGCGGTCGGTTCAAAATGACCAACATGGACGAGCTCGTGTGCTACCTCGGCGTCGCCATCAAGAGGGACCGCAAGGCATGGATGCTGGAGATGAGGCAGTCAAAGTACGTGCAAGAGGTGCTCCGCCGCTATAACATGGAGGAGTGCAACCCCATCGGCACACCCATGACCACCACATGTGAGCCGAGCTCGAGCATGGGGCCGAGTACGAATGAGGAGGAGGAGATGGCAGGTGTGCCATACCAGTCTGCTCTGGGGAGCATCATGTACGCCATGGTGGGAACTCGGCCCGACCTGGTCTTTGCAGAGGGCCAAGTGAGCCGCTACGTTGCTGACCCCAGGTTGCTCCATTGGCAAGCAGTGAAGCGGATCCTCCGCTATCTCAAGGCGATAAAACAGTTGTGGCTCGTGTTTGTAGGGGGGGCGCGTGATGACTCTCTGGAGTTGGTCGGCTACTTGGATGCCAACTGGGCTGGTGATGTGGATGATAGATAATCAACGTTAGGGTACGCGTTTGTGCTTGGTGGTGCAACAGTTTCATGGGCAAGCAGGAAGCAGGACTTCGTTACATTGTCCAGCACCAAAGCAGAGTAAATTGCACTTTTGGAAGCCGCAAAGGAGGCGGTGTGGCTGCGGCGGCTGCTAAAGGAGATTTCCGTGCCGCAAAAGAACGGTACTCAACGTTGACAACATGAGTGCCATCAGCCTGACCCTGATGGTGCTGCACAAGAGGACAAAGCACATCGAGATCCAACATCACTACGCGCGTGACTTGGTGGCGAAGGGAGATGCGACTATTGTGCATTGTGGCACTAAGCGCATGCTCGCCAACGCTATGACCAAGGCACAGCCCAAGGACAGGCAAGACGCAAGCTACATGGAGCTTGGTCTGCGCTACGAGGTTTAAAATGCTACAGTTTCCAAGGACAGGGCATCAAGGCTGCGGTGTAAGGGGGAGATTGTTGATAAGGTGTGTCCCTTGCCATGAGTGCCGTTGATTGTTCTCCCTTGTTAGACCACTGAGGAGTGGTTGAACACCTGTTCTCATATTAGATTTGGATTTCTTGGATTGTTCCATGCAGGATTGAGCTTTGAATCACTCAATTGGAGTGAGTATTAAACAAGTTAGCCTAGCCCGAAAATCGGGTGTTGGGCGGGTGGAATCTGGTACCCGCCATGGGTGGCGGGATAATCCACCGCCAGTGATCCGAGTTTGTTCCTAAAGGGCTCCAAATGTAATAGGGGAATGAATGAGGTAACCAAAAGGACCCCCTTGACCAGGGTGAACTTCTCCTTCACCTCTAGGCAAAGAACTGCGCTTCGACGGGTCATCGTGGAAGCGCCTCCCGTTGCCTAGCATGCAAGACAAATTGGACGGCTCCACCAAGGGCTACTTCAACGGCCGTAGCAGAGGCTCTACTGCTCCGTTTTGGGCGTGCTTGGATGCGTTGGAAAACTTAGATCACAGGCTATAAGGATTTGATGTAATCATACTATGCTAAGTAATAAAAGCGTGTTTCTATTCAGATCTTCTGAATGCGACGTGTTCTACCCACTCACATCTGTGATCCATGTGCTCCACACTCTTCACCAAAGGTGTCCATTGGCTGCCCAAACACTGGTAGTGTGCTTCAGTGAGAGCTAGGAATCCTTGAGGGTGCCTCCACACCCACTAGAGCCAACACACCCATCGTGGGCAAGTGTCGGGGTAGAAGCAGCTTCCCAGGAGTACCCACTTAGAAGCATCCACCGAGTTGTACCATACATCGCTTGAATCAACCAGCCAGAAGCACATGCTCAGGAGCACCAACCCGCTAGAAGCACCCTGCAAGAAGCACCCATGCAGAAGCACCCAGCTCTCCAGCAGATTTGCTTGCCGAGGTTTCTAGTCAGACAAGGGTGTCACCAAGGAGACAACACGGAGGGTCATGGACCTGCTCCCCACCGCCCAGAGACACAAGATGATATTGGAGCAGAGGGTACACGGGAAGAGGGGGGGAAGGGGGAAACAATGGGCAGGCATGGAAAGAAGCCAAGTGTACGTGGTGAGCTGATGACAAGGAAGACTAGCGGAGGAAACCCGCATGAAGTGCAGAGAGAGCAAGAGAGAGAGAGAGACACACAGAGAGGGGAAGGGGTACGGGGAAACTAGTGAGGTAGCCATCAAGAAGATGACCCACAACATCACTGTAGAGAAGAGGGAACACAAGGGGAGAGAGGAGGATCTGTCCGTAGGGGAAAGGGTGCCAAGACTGATGGCGGTGATGCTCTAGGAAAATGCGGGCTGGTGGGCCTTCGTGAGGAAGTCAGCAAGTTGGAACTCAGCCACGATGAATCAGAGGGAGATGTCTCTATGATAGAAAAAACATCATGTCCGTAATGGTATTCAACGTCATGTGCTTCATACGGTGGTGAAGCGCACCGGCATTCCGAGCCATAGCTAGAACTCTCTCACTGTTTGTGTAGAGGGGCACAGGTGTTGTGGGAAAATGGAACTCACCAAGGAGGTGGTGAAGCCACACTACCTCGATAGCGTGCCTCCCATGGCCATGTACTTTGCTTCACTAGTGCTGCAAGCAATGCAATCCTGCTTCCTTCTAGGCCATGAGACGGCAGTGGCTTCGAGAAGGAAGACAAAGCTACTACAACTGTGAGCATCCGAGTTGCGGGCGTAGTCGCAGCCAGCATAGCCCTCAAGGAAGGGTACGCCAGACGCAGCTGGGAAGACGAGGTCAGCTTGGGCAAACCCAAGGATGTACCGCAAGACGTACGCCGCAGCACGGAGGTGTACTTTTTGAGGCTCACGAGCGCACTGAACAAGAACATTCACCACATAGGCGATGTCCAGACGAGTGGTGCCTACCAAGTACGTGAGTACGCCAATGATAGATTGGAAGGCAACGACAGACTCGGATATGCCCAATGCGGTATCGTAAGCCACACAAAGAGCAGGCTGGGTGCTTAGTGGAATGGGAGAAGAGACACTGGGGAGGGGTTACAACAGGTCAACAACAGTTGAAAAGTGGTCAGCGAGGGTCTGCACATATCTCTCCTGGTGAACAAGGAGAGAACCAAGGAGCCGATCAAGCAGCATACCGAGAAAACTAGTCGCGAGACCAAGATCCTTCATCCAGTAGGCTGAGGAGAGGAGTCCCTTGGCCTTGACAATTGCAGAGGAGGTAATAAGGAGGTTTTTGATGTACACAAGAAAGAAGGCGGGCACTACGGGCGAGCCACGGACAAAGGGGGAAAGGTCAGACTAGCTAGGGCGGAAACACCCACGGACAAGGGTGGAGGTGAGCTCCTTGTTTCAGTAGCAAGGAGATTGATGGAGACCGTACGATACATGACAAAGATGTCATACCTTCCTGGAGCTGTCAGAGAAATCAGGGGTTGGACTATGTATAGCTCCTCCTCAAAACGGTCATGGAGAAGGGTGTTCTTGATGTCCGTCTGGTGAAGCTCTCAGCGGAAGGAAGCCATAACACAGATGACAACGCGACTCATTGTAGAACGGCTGACCAGGGTGTAGGTGTCACCAAAGTCAACACTGGGGTTCTAAGAGTGTGCCTTGGCAGTGAGGCAGGCCTTGTACTTGTCGAGGAAACCCACAATAGTAAATTTTGTATGGAGGAGATATTTGTACTTGATCACTGTGCGACTAGGGGGGAGGTCAGCGGGCTCAAGGACACCGTGGTTGGAGAGCATAGAAAAGTCTGCAACACAAGTCGTATGCCAAGCAGTAGCGCAAAGATGGGAGAGGGCTTTGGCAAGGGTAAGGGGGTCGGAGTTGTCAATGGGTGAGGAGGGAGTGGGAGAAAAAGGGGCCGATGTGAGTGCGAGGGCATGAGTAGTAGTCAGGAGAGCACTGAAGAACAGGTAGTGCAGGCATCAAGGGCATGACCATGGGCGGCCATGGCCGGAACGTGCAATGGCCGCTGAAGCCACTGCCATTGGTAGCAAAGACCTGCCAACCACAACGACCTTGGGGCTACTTATTACCACCTCGTTTCTCTAGAGTTTCAAAATTTCCTTCAAGGCCATGAAGGTGACCGGCTGGAGCAGCAACATGGAGAACGGTCTCCATTTTTCCAAGGCTCCACTTAGTCTGTGGAGAAACCTTGCCATGCTGCAACTTGACTAAAAAATCTTCAAGTACATGGTCTGGGAGTGGGGTGCATAGCAACCTTACTTGTAGGGACTACCCATACTATGGGAGGCCTTGTACGCCATCATGCTTAAGACTTGCACCTAGTGTGAAAAGACATGGTGGGATTTCAAAAAGCTTAAGAAATTCAAGTACCCCAGTAGCTTGCTTGAGTCCTACCTTAGCAATTTCACCAATCTTGTGGAGGAAGTCCAGAACTTCAATGTGGGTGGTGGAACCCTCGACATCAAAGTATTTAGATTACTTCCTATTTGAAGATTTATGTCTTGGTCTTGCCAGAAAGAAGGTAAAGAACAAGACAAAAACTAACGCAACAGGCCAAGTGAGGAAGAGATGAAAGACATTACGTGACTACATGAGCAAAGTGAGATTTGGTGAACCTAAAGTACTCCTCCAATGCATGACCGAACGTGCGTGTGCATCAAGGCCATGGCATGCACATGAATACTACAAGGGCTGGAGGGACAGCGGGGAAGAAAGATGGGGCTCAAGACAAGCAGTGTGCAAACCATCCAGTCCAGAAGACTAGCAATCAAAAGACCCCCAACCACAAGCGCAGCCATGATATTGATGAACTATAGGAGGAACCTGATTTTTGCAACATGGTCTTCTATAAAGAGCTTTACAACGACTTCATACACTTTAGCCAGTTTAGGGCTAACTACCCCATGGCCGCTGGTGGAAAAAAAGATGCCGTGACATTGGCTGCAATGGCAACACCTTATGGGGATAATGCAGCGGGTGGCTGTGGATAGGGCCGGGGCCGTGCTGATGGGCCAGGTCTTGGAGATGGGCAAGGCCGCGGCATTGGTTGTCCCCATCCCGATGTGCAGTTTGTGGGAACCACTCAAGTGAAAGACTTAAATCACGAATGTGAGTTTGAATTTCCTGAAAACATGTAAAACAATGTGAGAATCTGAACAACTCAAAATGCTCTGCTACATTCTCTTCTCTAATTGAAGTGCTCTCATACTTGAGCTGCTAGATCCAATAGCGAGGGATTTCCTCTCTCTAGCTGCTTGTAAGTGCCTACTGACGTGGCACTTGGGCATGAGGAGGCGCAAACTTTCAACATTCTCCCCCTTGCACCTTCCATGCCCGCTCCTCTTGCTTCCTCTCACTTATCTTCCGCCGCGTCCTCCAGCCCTTCATGGCTTTTCATCCCAAGCCCGGCCAAGCTCATCGCTTGCTGGTCCGTGAGTTGTGATTTGTTCAAGCAATGCACAAGCATCTTGTGCGTGCTGCAATGGTGCAATACCACATGCCCCCTTTCCACCATGTTCCATGCATAGTGATGGTGCACATTGATGTGCATCGTCCTCTTGTGCTACGTCGGATTGTCAGTCAGCAAGATGGAGCCAGTCTTGTCCTCTTGCACCACTGAAGGCTCCTGTTGCAACATGTCTAGCTTGTTTAATGTTTTTGCCCGTTGTTCACTGTTGTAGGACAGATCGGGAATGCTTTGCACCTCTTGGACGTATGACCCCTGGATCCATTGTAGTGTGACTCAAATATGCTCTGTCCCATGTGAGATATAACCTGTGAGTACAGCATGTGGGTGAAAGGTTACCTTGGCCATTTTGTTGGTTTGGCCAAGTGAGATGTCATGAGTTTGATCCTGGCCCCATGCACATCTTGTTTGCTATGGAAGCTTCCAAGAAATAAATTCTGTAGATTTTTGGACGATACATGGTTGGTATGTCGACACTGGGATACTTATGTGTCAAGCCTAGAGTGCAAGGCTATTGGTGATGTGGCTGGTTCAGACTACTTCCCAGGAATGTGCTCTTGAGTTTTAGGACTGGACAGACAGCTATAAAAGGACCTGTCTTGCATGTTGATCATTTAACTCTTGCTTGATGCTCTCTTGCATATTGACAACTTGAACGTTTCTTGAGATGTTATGCTAAGGCGTTAGTACTCTTGAAGGCGAAGTGTAGGCGAAGTGTAGGATTAAGTTTGAGGTGCATGATACATGTCAACAAACGAACAAGGTGAAAGAAACCTTTTTGAGGATTTTGGTTTCGTGGTTTCTCTCCCTGAGGTGGTTAGCTGAGTAGCTAACAAAGGGTTATGGGCCCACGCCTCTAGTTTGAGAAGTTTCACGCACGCTACCACTAAGTCACAATCAGTGAGAGTGCCTTCGCTCTCCCCCAACTTCTCTCTTTGCAGCTCAACATCAACAGGAGGGGGATGCAACACATCTACACCTTTCTGCCTTGGGAGCTGGCATCTGCCTACAGCAGCCTACATCAGCCTATATCAGCCTACATCTTCTTGCAATGGCCAAGGTGAACAGGGAAAGCAGTTGCCTCTTCTCACTAGTAGCCTACAGCTGCCTCAAACACAGGTACATCGCCATCAACAGCAAGTGCAGCAGCTTTAGTAGTTGTATTTATAGGGATGGTTGGGACAGGGGAACCAGAGAATCATTTGTCCATAATCAAGTTTGATGCAGAGGAATTTGTGCTCTAAAAGTGGCAGTTTGAGATCGTTATGGATGACAAAGATGTGATAGGATACTTTGACGGCACTATTCCAGCACCAAAGGAAGAGGGTGTTGACCATGTGGCATTGGTTAAGCTAAAGAAGAAGGTTCTTGCTATTTTTGTGTGCACCATGCAACCCTCAGTCCTTTGACACACCTGTGGTTGTACAATAGTAGCCGCAGCATACGCCAAACTTGGCAAGGTGTTTCAGTCCTCTTCACTTGCCAACCGTCTCTTCATTCTACTAAACCTCATCAGCATGAGGCTTGGTGAAGGGGAGGATGTCTTTGCCTTTATGCAAAAGTTTGAGACGCTCTTGCAACAAGCCACTAGCATGAAGTGGGACCTGACATCCAATATGCAGGCCATGATTTTGGTAATGATGTTGTCGGAAAGCTGGGGCTCCATGATAACAGTGATTAGAAGGTGGACTGAAGATCAAGTTTCCTTCACCATCGTGTCGGAGTATGTGCGGAATGAAGCCATGCTTCATAGTAGCAGTGAAGCAAACATGGCTGCCTTTTCCTTGCGGAGTAGCGGCACCTTCCGCAATACCTCCTCCTCTGGGTACAAGGAAAACAACAACACTAGCAATAATGGAAGAAGTACAAAGTGCCAAGAAAAATGCCATAACTGTGGCAAGGCTGGACACTGGGTTGGAGAGTGCCATGCAACCAAGAGAGAGGGATGAGATGGGGATAAATGGTGAGGGAGAAATGGTGGGAAGGATCTCACAAGCTTGATGGTTGAATGTGCCTCCAACAAAGGGAGGGCGATACTGAATCTAGGAGCCTACTGTCTATGCGCCAGATAGCAACGGCCTAGAAAACGGATCCCGACATGGGAGGCCACCAACCGCTCTTGGTATTGCAACCAAGATAACATATCACCTCAAACAAGGGATCCACACTTTAGGTTTGTTTGGTTTGCAACCTCACGAAGTCCACATGTTGGTCTTTAGTGTCTACCTTTGGTTGGACACTTTGTGAGGAGTCTCAGAGGCAAGAAGTGTAAATGGATGCATGCAAGGTACATGTTTTTATACTTGCAAAGCTTTGCTAAAACTTCTCCTTGTAGTGGCTTCACTAGAGCCAACCTCAACCTACAGTCCTACTTGGCGCGTCCTTAGACCGCCAAGTGTCATCCTCAATGCAGGCTCTAGTAAGCTTAAAAAAAGCTTCCTATCCCAGTATGGACTTCAAAGAAAACTACGCCCGTCGCGGGGATGGAATCCGCGATCTCTCGTTTGAGACTCCGGTGCATATTCAACTAGGCCACAAAGGTATGATTCCTATGATGATCCACAGGGGACATACCCATTATGGGCAGTGCATTCCTGGCCCATCTCGGAACAGACCAAGGGGACGTACTCCATAGAGTAGTGCATGTCTTGCCTGTATGTGCAGCTAGCCAACTAGGCAGTGGACAAGGTGCATACCATTTCAGCAAATCTCTCCCTTGCACCTTTGTCCATCTGTCGCTCACTAGGCTCCATCAATGCCTTGGGGCTCACCCTTCCTTTGCCGCACTCCTCATGCCAAATCCACGAATGCCTGCATAGTGCATGTCCCTCTCCAGCGGCTTGGTCATGTAGTCAGCAAGCATGCTCTTGGTTCAGCAGTGCTGCAAGTCCACCACGTTCTTCATGACCAGGTCACGTGAGTAGTGGTAACATATGTCGATGTGCTTTGACTTTCGGGAGATGATCTCCTCTTCAACCATCAAAATGGCGCTCATGTTGTCCACGTGTACAACCCTGGCATCCTTCTGTGGCACTGTCATTTTTCCAAGTAGGCTGCGCAGCCATTGAGTCTCCTTGCACAACTCAGACACAGCAACGTACTCTACCTGAGCCGTGGACACGGAAACACAATCCTGCTTCCTGCCGGCCCATGAGATGGCAGCGGCATTCAAGATGCACATGTATCCAGAGGTGGACTTTTGGTCGTCAAGATATCCTCCCCAGTCAGCGTCGGTGTAACACTTAAGGCGAACGGGGTCCGTACCTTCTTGGCCTCCAAGGACGAGGCCTATGTGACGTGTCTTTTGTAGGTAGTGCAAGATGTACTTTACTACCTGCCGGTGTTGTAGCCCTAGGTTTGCCACAAATCCTCTCACTTGTCCCACAACATAGCAGATGTCCGGACAAGTTTCTACCATGGTGTACATGATGCTACCCACGGCGGACTGGTAGGGGATGTCTTGCATCTCCCATTGTTCTGCTTTGTTGCTTGGCAATATGGAGGCCTTCACCTTCGTATCGGTCGTCATTGGGGTGCTGACAGGTTTACAATCTTCCATGTCTAGCGCTTCAGTACCTTATCGATGTATTTGGTTTGGTTGAGTTTGATGATGCCTGCTACTTGGTTGCGGTGAGTGCAATCCCCAGGTACTACTCAAGAGGACCCATGTCCTTCATCTTGAACCTTTTCCTAAGGTCAGAATTCAGCTCATCCAGCAGCTTGACCGATGATGAGCAGATCATCAGATCATCCACATACAACGCAACCAGCATCAGCCCTCTCCCATCATCGCGCACGTACATGCTCGGATCATTCTGGCAATGTGCAAAGGAGAGACCATTCACGAAACTGTCTGTCTCTTTGTATCACATCCTTGGGGCCTGTTTCAGCCCGTAAAGAGCTTTCACCGACTTCCACACCTTGCCCTTGGGAGCTTTGACTCCTTTGGGCACCTCCATCAGCACTTCCTTGTCAAGCTTCCCATAAAGAAAAGCTGTCCTGACGTCCATCGGGTATATCTCCAGGTTCTTTGCGGCTCCAATGCCAAGGAGAGAGTGGATGGAGGCAAAGGTCACGGCGGGCGCGAACGTCTTATCGTACTCGGAGCCCGGGCGTTGAGAGAACCCGTTAGCCACTACCCTTGCCTTGAACTTGTTGATGTTGCCACCTTGCTTCTTCTTCACTCAGAGGACCCACTTGGATCCCACCGTGTGGGCCTTGTTGGTCTATCCACCAGCACCCATGTGCCGTTCTCGGCAATGGACGCAAGCTCGTTGTCCACTACCTCCCTCCACTTGGCCGCGTCTCAGCCATTCATTGTCGTCGCCACTGTGGATGGCTCTCCCTGAGCCATGCACGACCAGCTAAGGCCGTCCTAATCATCCTCATATCGGAAAGGTGCTTTCTTCGGTCACAAACTGTGCCGGGGTGCTCGTGCGGCTTCTTGCTTTGGTGCTGGTGCTTCCATCGGTGGTGGTTTTTCGTCATCGTCGACGTCGTTAGATGAGTCGTCAGACTCCAAGTCAGACTCGGAAGCCTCGGATGCCTCGGTATCGGCATCCATGTCAGATGCTGCAACATCCTTCGCAGCTACTCTCCCATTCCCACCACCTGCTGGCAAAGCTAGCCAGTTGTTGGGCACTTGGTCTCCAAACTCAAGCATCACTATCCATTCTCCAGCTTTAGGAGCAAGGATCGAGTCCAGCAGCTATCCTCTTCCAAGGGTGTGTTTGTCAAACACGACACTGCGGCGACACGAGCTTGACTGCTGCCTGGTCCCAAAGCCGATAGGCTTTGTGTGATGTGTCATACCCAACTATGACGCACTTCTTGGAATGTGCATTGAGCTTGCCTCAACCTTCTCCCGACTGGATCTTCATCCATGCAGTTGACCCAAACACCTTCAAATGAGATGCGATGGGTTTCTTTCCCGACCATGCTTCCTGTGGGGTCTTCAGGTGCTTTTCCTGCTCGTTTCCACGCTTCTGCAAGGCGGTCGTTCGTGTGAGGTTCAAGAGGTAGCAGGCCGTTGTTATTGCTTCAGGCTAAAAGCAAGGTGGGAGCTTGGCGTCGAAGAGCATGCTTTGCACCATGCCGAGCAGGGTCAGGTTCATCCTCTCGGCCACGCCATTGTTTTGGGGTTGTAAGGGGTGGTCTCCTCGTGGCGGATGCCGTGATGCTTGAGCCAAGGCTTGCATGCCTCATACTCACCCCCGTTGTCACTTCGGAGCATCTTTACTTTCTTGGACGTTTACCGGTCCACCATGGCGACGAACTCAAGGAGCTTCTCCTTGACCTCCCCCTTTGTTTTGAGGAAGTAGATCCACAACTTGCGGCTGTGGTTGTCAATGAAGGTCCGGAAGTACTTGCTTCCTCCGTTAGATGGTGTACGGAAGGATCCACACACGTCACCTTGTATCAGTTCTAAGACATGCTCTACTCGTTGACCTCCTCTCCCAAACGGCTTCTTCTTCGCCTTCGCTTGGAGGCATGGTTCACACAATGTACACCCTTCACCATGCTTCATGGTGCACCCTTCCATTCCATGCACTACCTCTTGCTCCCGTGTCTTCTGCAATGTGTTGTTGGCCACGTGGCCAAATCACCGGTGCCACATCTTAGCATCAGTGTCCTTGGTTGATGTGGCGGTCGTAACGGTCGCAGGCGGTGCATCCTTTGACTTCGGTGCCACTGTCTTGGTGGCACATGCGAGTCCCTCATCTGACGCCTTGGTGACTTTGGTTTGAAGCACGTAGAGGCCGTCGACTCTTGGAACTTGAAGCATGAGGTCATCTTTGGTGCACAAAATCTGGATGTCTTCGTTTTTTGGGGCCACGGCTTCCTTGTTGGTGAACACCAGTGTCATGTTGTTGTCGGTTATTTGTGAGACTAGAGGTAAGTTGGCTGCGAAGGAAGGCATGTACACCACCTTTTGAAGGTTGACTGCCTTCTCTGCACCATTCACGTTAGACGTGATCACGTTGTCCCCTTCGCCCATGGCTTGGACAACGCTGCCGTTTGCACACTTGATGCGCATGTCAGATTCGGCCATGTAGGCAAATCCACCTTTCTTTTTTTGATAAGTGGTGGTTGGTGCCCGAGTCAAGGGCGAATGCCCCGGGCTTACGCATCACTGCCCCCTTGATGGGAAGTCCCCTAGCCATGATTTTGGTGAGCTCCTTCTTCTCCTTCCCACCTTTTTTCCTGCCTTCTTTCTTGGGACTATGACAGTCCCTAGCCCAGTGCCCAGCCTAGCCACATTTGTGACAGTTGCTGGGCTTCTTGGAACTCTTCCCGCCACCATTGCCTTTCCCTCCACCGCCACCGCTTCCGCTGTTGCCTTGACTAGAGCAAGAGCTTGCACCTTGTCCACCAAAGGGAGAGGCATATGCTGAGATGTTTGCCTCACTACCAGTGCCTCACATGGACTCGTTGCGGACGTGTTCGGAGACAACCTCATACGTCAGATCTGCCTCCTTCCAACCGCCAAACAGGGTGATCAAGGACCCCCAGTTTCTTGGTAGCGCCATTAGAAGGATCATGGCACGCATGTTGGAATCAAGATTCCATTCCATTTTCTGGACCTCTTGCAGCACGTTGTCGAATGACTGCAAAAATGCGAGTGTCAATTCTCCTTTGCTCACCCGCATCGACATCAACCTTTGGAAGATGAAGAGTCGGTTTGCTAGGGCATTTGATTGATGCACGCGTGAGAGTTTTGCGTAGGCCTTGGCTTCCAATGTGTATCCTGTGATGTGGGAGTGTTGAGTCTTGTTGATGGACGTCACAAGTATAGGGAAAGCCATGTTGTTCTTCATCGTCCATGCTGCAAGGTCAGCCGCATGCGTCGTCACCGTCAAATCGGCGGGTGCTTTCTTGGTCCTCTTTAGGATGTCGAGGTAGCCACGTTTGTTCATGATAATCTCAAACTGCCATTTTCATAAGGGAAAACCTGTCCCTGTGAATTTGGACATACTCGCCACAAGGCGGGCTTGAGTCGGATCCACCATTTCTTGCGGTTGCTCGTCTTCTATGCTTAGCTGTTACTCTGCTTCGTTGAGGCCGATGAGGCTGATGAGGCTGCTGACTACGACCGTTGTCAAAGGTGCAGTTGGTTCCATTGCATACCCTCCCGTTGATGATCGCCTAAGGCGATGGTGCCATTGTGAGAGAGCAGACTCGGGGTCGTGCCACCTTCTAAAAAGGGGTAGAGCTAGATCCCGTTGGGGCTCGAGGGTCTTGTCCAAGATGGAATGAGCTGTTCCTAGTCCCCTAGTCTGCCACGTGCACGCACCCTACCTGAAGAAGCCGATGGAGCCGACGGAGGAGATGGAACTGTCCGATGTTTGTGTCATGTGTTGTACCTGTGCGCCCTACAAGACCACATGCTTGTTAGTCTTGGGAGCGTGCCTTAGAACCAGAAGTGTGGGCCTATAATCCTTTGACAATGCGCCGGATAGCAACGGTCTAGAAAACGGGTCCCGACATGGGAGGCCGCTAACTGCTCTTGGTATTGCAACCAAGATAACATATCACCCTCAAATGAGGGATCCATTCTTTAGGTTCATTTGGTTTGCAACTTCATTAAGTCCGCATGTTGGTCTTTTGTGTCTACCTTTGGTTGGACACTCTGTGAGGAGTCTCAAAGGCAAGAATTGTAAATGGATGCATGCGAGGTACATGCTTTTATACTTGCAGAGCTTTGCTGAAGCTTCTGCTTGTAGTGGCTCCATTGGAGCCAGCCTCAACCTACAGTCCTACTTGGCGTGTCCTCAAACTACCAAGTGTCATCCTCAATGAAGACTCTAGTAACCTTCCTATAAGCTTCCTATCCCAGTTTGGGCCACAAAGAAAATTGCGGCCGTCATGGGGTTTAAACCCGCAAACTCTCATTTGAGACTCCGGCGCCTATTCAACTAGGCCACAAAGGTATGATTCCTATGATGATCCACAGGGAACATACCCATTATGGGCAGTGCATTCCTGGCCCATCTCGGAACAGACCACGGGGACGTACTCCATAGAGCAGTGTATGCCTTGTCTATATGTGCAACTAGCCAGCTAGGCAGTGGAGAAGGTGCATACCATTCAAGGCCTACGGCCTTGACTCGGGCACAAACAAGCACACCACTTAAAGGAAGAGAGACTTCATCTCTCTTGATCCATGCAAAAACATCTTCAGAGTCGCCAACGACAAGGTTGAGAAAGCTGTGGGGATTGGTGACAAGTTGGTCACAATAGGTGTCAACGGTGGAGATTCTGACCTCAAGCTCGAGGGGTTGGTCTACTTGCCCTCCTCCATAGCCAACCTCCTCTCCGTCTCTACGATAACTCACCATGGCATGAAAGTTGTCTTTATAGAGAAGGAAGCGGTGATAGTCCCTACCAAGCATGTCATCATCTCCTACTCTTCCAAGAAGGTTGTCGCACAGGTTCCTCACGTTGATGGACTCTACGTCTTGGAGACAAGAACAACAACATCAATGGATGAATCTTTGGCCAAGAGTGATAATGAGGAGAGCATCGATGTAGATTTGGATGAGGAAGGGCATGTTGGAGCAGCCAAAGCCCTCGTAGAAGAAGATTCAGCAACAAAACTGCAAGCAAATGCAACCACTGGGGCCTTTCATTCTAGCTTGTGTACATCTTCCAAGAACGTGTGGCACAAGCGCTTTGGGCATGTGGCTCATTACACATTGGAGCCCATGAGAAAACTGGAGCTAGGGGGTGGTATGGAGCTAGGTGATGAGGCAGAGGGAGCCGTGATCATGTGTGAGCCATGCCTTCAAGGCAATGCGGAAAAAAAACCCTTCAAGCACAATGGCACACGTGTTCTCACACCCCTTGACCTCGTCCACTCTGATGTGTGTGGTCCTTTCTGCATACCGTCAAATGGAGGCAGTAGAGATTTCCTCACATGCATTGATGACAACAGCCACAAATTCTGGATACATTTTTCAAAAAGAAGAGTGAGGTGAAGGAGAATCTGTAGGCCATTGTTGCTATGGTTGAGCAACAGAGTGGAAAAAAGATGAAGGCATTCAGGACAGAGAATGGGGGAGAGTACGAAACTTGCAGGGAGTGGCTCAAGTTGCAGGGCACCGAACACTAGAAAAGTACCCTCTACTCACCTCAAAGCAATAGTGTGGCAGAGAGTATGAACCAGGCCCTCATGGGCATGACAAAGTGCATGATCATTGATGCCAAGCTGCCTCCTAGGTTCTGGGCTGAAGGAGCGCGTACGTCTATCTACCTTGTGAACCTCACATCTGCAGCAGCTATGTGAAGGAGAGGCAAGAGGAAGAAGATACAACAGTTGAAAACGCCTCAAGCAGCATGGTCAGGCAAGAAGCTGGATGGCTCCCATATCAAGGTGTTTGGTTGCACTAGCTTTGCATGGTCCAGGTCGATGAGGGCCCAAGAGAGCTCGATGCAAGAGCACGAAAGTGCATTTTCATCGGCTATGACACTACCTCCAAAGCATGTAGACTGTTGGACCAAGGAGCCAAGAAGGTCATTCGCATCAAAGACGTGGATTTCCACGAAAGTTCTATGAGTAAGGGAGAGCTTCTTGAACTCAAGAACACTCCAAAACAGGGAGTGTGGCTCACTCTCCTTGAGGAGGGAGACGAAGCACCAGCACAATGGCATGAGCTAGGTGCAACAATAGGGATAGGAGCTGATGAAGAAAACTCTGAGGAATCAGACTCGGATTGTGACGTATCTGATCCTCCTCACCATAAGGATGATTCCTCTCCCATCATCAAGGATGAAGTAGACCTCCAGCCTCCACATCAACAGCAAGAGCCAGCAGGTTGAAGGAGCGGTTTACACCTCAATGTACCTCGGCAGCATTACGACACTGATAGGGGTGAATGGACAGGCTTCAGCTATTCCTTCATGGTTCAAGAGGAGCCAACGTCTGTTGGAGAGGCATTCGTACGGCCTGTCAAAGTGGAGTGGGATGAATCAATTCGTAGTGAACTTGGCTCCATCAGGGAGAATGGGACATGGGTACTAGTGGAAAGACCTTCCGGGGCTCGCGTTGTGGGTTCCAAGTGGGTTTTGAAAGTTAAAAGGAATCAGGATGGCAAGATAGACAAGTACAAGGCATGGGTGGTAGCAAAGGGATTCTCTCAACAGCTTGGCGCAGAGTGCGATGAGACCTTTGCTCCAGTATTGACGTTCGCCTCCATCCGGTCAATGCTTTCCATTGGTGCTACCAAAGACATGGAGGTCCACCAGATGGATGTCAAGACAGTCTTTATTCATGGCAAACTTGACGAGGAGGTGTTGATGGAGGTTCTAGAGGGGGTTGATGCTCCCGAGGGAAAGGTGTGCAGAATGGTGAAGGCACTCTACCAGAAGATGGATTCATTCATGGCTGAGGAGTCCTTCATGTACCGCGACAACGACCCTAGCATGCATGTCCATGAAAGCAACAAACGGACCATGTTGGTCACCTTGTACGTTGATGACCTCATTCTATGCTCTTCTTCAATGCGGCTTCTAGACGATCTCAAGGGGCAGTTAAGTAGCAGAGTTGAGATGAAGGACATGGGTCCTCTTGGATTCTCACTTGGAATCGCCATCAAGCGCGACAGAGCAGTAGGTACCATCAGCTTGAACCAGACAAAACACATTGACTCCATCCTCAAACGATACAACATGGCAAATTGCAAGCCTGCAAGCACACTCAGAGTTTGAGCTCTCTTCCTCCATGTGCCCATCCAACAAAGCGGAGAAAAGTGACATGCTGGGTATCCCATATCAATCTGCAGTGGCCAGTCAGATGTATGCCATAGTCGCCACCCGACCAGATATAGCCCATGCCGTTGGGCAGGTGAGCCGGTTCGTGGCCAATCCTGGTCCACTTCACTGGTAGGCTGTGAAGCACATCATGCACTACCTGGCACGTGGGGCTCCAGTTTGGAGGCATCACTGAATCCGTGTCACTTTGTCTCATGTGCTCAACAGATGCTCTTTGAGGAGGGAACATCGATGACATAAAGTTTATCTCCTGCTTTGAGTGTATGCTGAATGGAGGTGCAGTCAGTTGGGCAAGTGGCAAGAAGGAATGTGTCTCTCTCTTAACTGCTGAATTTGAGTACATCGCCTTTAGTGAGGTGTGTAAAGAGATTCAGTGGCTACAAAATTTGATCTCTGAGATGAAGGTACCACGGGCAACGGCGATGGTCATCAAGATTGACAACACGAGCGTGATTGATATGTCCAAGAACCCCTTCCTGTCCAGGCGCATGCAGCACATTGAGATCCGCTGCCAATTTGCTCAAGTGTTGGTCTACAAGAAGACAGTGGAACTCGAGTATGTCGGTACCAAGATGAATCGGGCTGACATGCTTACAAAACCACTGGACAAGGATCTCCACCAGGCGGACAGGCAAGGTACCGGCATGGTCAATGCAAGTGATGATGAACGACTATGGTCACTGGTGCAAGGTGCAGCCGAGAGGTTTGTTGAACAGTTTTGCCCCTTTTTCAGGGTTGTAGGACGGAACAGGAATGCTCTACCCCTTCTGGAGGTATGACCCCTCGATCCGTTGTTGTTGGACTTAACTCTGCTCTGTCTCATGTGAGATATGACCTGTGACTACATCATGTGTGTGAGAGGTTGCCTTGGCCATTTTGGTGATTTTGCCAAGTGAGAGGTCATGAGTTCGATCCTGCCCCCATGCACATCGTGTTTGCTATGGAAGCTTCCAAGAAAGATATTCAATGGCTTCGTGGATGTTACACGGTTGTTGTGTCACCTTGACATTAGAATTCTTATGTGTCAAGCCCACAGTGCAAGTCTATTGGTGATGTGGCTGGTTCAGGCCACTTCTGAGGAAAGTGCTTTTGATTTCTAAAACTGTACAGACAGCTATAAAAAGACTTGTCTTGCACGCTGATCAATTAACCCTTGCTTGATGCTCTCTTTTACATTGACGACTTGAGCTCTTCTTGGGATGTAATGCTAAGGCGTTAGTACTCTCGAAGGTGAAGTGTGTATGTTTGGGGTACATGACACATGTCAAAAAAGGAAGAAGGTGTAAAAACCTTTGTGAGCTTTTTG
>SZWC01001645.1:81880-113342 GCA_023375785.1 Penium margaritaceum
GGGTCTCTCCCCAGTTGTTCTCCGTCGTCGCCACCGCTCGTTCCAGAATTTCATGCACCCTCTCCACCTATCCCTGAGACTCGGGCCGGTACTGCCCGAAGTGTATGTGCTGCGCGCCCCATTTCGTGACTTCGTCGTGGAATTCCCCCATGAACTCGGTGCCATTGTCACTGTGCACCACATTGCAGCCACCAAACCAGTAGAAAATCTCTTCCCAAAAGAAGCGTGCGGCCTGGGCTGAGGACTTTTCGAGAACTGCACGGACCCACAGGTGTTTCGTGAAGTGGTCGACCGCGGCAACCCAGTACCTGTTCCCTTGGGCGCGGCAAGCCCGTGGTTTGTGGAAGTTGATGATGAACCGCTCCAGGGGTTCACCGATGGGGGAGGGCTGGAAGAGCGGCATGTCTCACGGAGTAATTTTCCGGCTCCGTTCACAGGGGGCGCACTACTCCACCACCTCTCTGACCAACGCCGTGAGATTTGGTATGTGCAAGAGAGGGGTCAGGCGGTCCTTAAGTGCTTACATGCCAGAGTGGTGGTGGTGGTGATAGGCCTCAACCACTGCCTCCTGCATGTTGGGCGGAGGCACCCACAGGACCCGCGGCGTGACACGCCAAAGGCCGCCGCCTTCCCAAGCATAATGCTCATAGAGACAGGTGAGGTCATCCTTCTTCCGCCTGTCAAATTCCACCCCCAGCCTCTTCTCCTGGGCCTCGTACACCTTCCGCACTTCCAATTTTTGCTGCTTTCAGGAGCTTGTGTGGAGGAGGATGTCTGTTGTCTGCCTAATCCGCCACTCTTGTGTTTCCATCGGCCCCTTTGTCTTCCCTGCCTTTTCTGCGGCAGCTTCCCCTGGCTTCCTTTTTGTCTCTGGCTCCTTCCCCGGCAGCCCCTACGCCCGTCTCTTGTCCTCCTCCGACTTCATCACCTGTAGCCGTCGACGGTTATCTTCATCATAGACACGGGGTTCTCTGTCCCTACTGTCTGGTGCTGGGAAGAGACGGAGGATCCCCACCGCACGCAGCTCTCCCTCGTCCCACTAGTCCTGCAGGCGTGTCTCCGGAGGCCCGCCGTGTTGTCTTGCCCGTCCGTCACGGATTTCAATCACCTCTGTTTCCTGTTGCCGCCATGCCACAATTTCAGAGAGTCACAGGAAGCCTTACCCCTTTGCTATGGGCCGATCCTCATCGTCTTCCCGTGGTGACTCGCCGCGTTCCGCGAGCACCACCGCGCCTGTCTTCCTCTTGGCTCCTACACCTGCGGCGGTCTCCCTTGGCATCCCCTCGCGTAGAGCTGCTGTGGTGGGTCCCTCCGAGATGGGCCGGAGCTGAGCTGGGACCATGTCGGCCGGCATCGGGATTTTGCGGAGCACTGCCAAAAGCAATTATGCTTCCAAGGTGGCTTCCCACTGCACCTCGGCCAGCTATCCTGGGTCAATGCCGGGGAGGATGCTTTCCGGCGGGATGCGCTGCTTGCTTCAGTTGGCGGAGGGTTCTCCAATAGGGCTCTCATCCACTGCTTGCTTCCCTTTGTCTCGTTGACTGGAGGTTGGTGTTGTCTCCGCGGATGGTGCCTGCCCACCTGTGGCCTGTTCTTTGTGTGGGGTGGCCATGCAACTGACGGAAGCGGCGTGGGGCAGGATGGCCTTCTTGCTTGTGGCAGTGGATGCCATGGCCCTCTTGGACACTGCTGCCGCTGCTGCCTACAGCCTGGCCTTCCTATCAAGTGAGGCCGCCGACGTGGCAGGCCGCGGTGCGTCTTCCCATGCTTCTTCCCTTGTGGCTGCTACCCTTGTCATGGCCTTACCTCGTGCTTCCTTCTTTGCCTTCTTCGCCTTCTGACCCTCTGCCGTTCGTATTGGCGGGCCCCTAGCCGCCGCCTGTTCCACTGTATCCTTGGCAGCTTCTTTGGTTCCCGCCACTTTTGCTACCTACGCCGCTGCCTGTTGGGCCGCCGCCTTCTGTTCAGCTGCCGTTGCTTCCCTTGCAGTTCGTACAGGCGCCGCCCTTTCCTCCATCACCGCTCCTTCCACTTGTTCACCCATCGCCCTTTCTTCTGCTGCTATTTCTTCCGCTGGCGCTTGTTCAGCAGCCGCCCTTTCTTCTGCTTCCGCTACCGCTTGTTCAGCCGCCGCCCTTTCTGCTACCGCTGCCTCTGCTGCCGCTCGTTCAGTTGCCGCCTTTTCCTCTGCCGCCGCTATCACTTCTACAGCTGCTTTCTCCGCCGCCTCCCTACGTTTTGCCTCCGCTTCCTGTTCTGCTGCCTCGTGTGCCGCTGCAAGGTCAGATGCCACACGTTTCGCCATCGCAAGCGCTTCCTTCCTCTGCTCCTCCTCCTCTTTTTTACACAATGCTTGCAATTTGTCCCACGTCTATGTGAGCTCAGGAGAGGTCTAAAGGTATTCCTGTGCTTCTTCCGCCTCAGCAACAATCCGGTTTTTCTCCTCCCTACACACCTCCACGGCTTCTTTGACCTAGTGCCGCACCACCTCTTCTCTCAGCAATTGGCTAGCTTATTGGAGCGCCTTCCATAGTTCTTCCGTCACTACAGCCCCTGTCCGGGTGCGCGATACACCCTCAAGGGACAGGTGCCAGCACTTCTCAATGGCCTTTTTCCAGCCATCCCATCTTCGTTCTGCCGCGGTGATGTGTACAATCTCCTGGGGCGTGTACTGCGTCCCCCACCTGGCAAAGGTGAGGCGGAGCAGGTATCCCCACCTCCACTCATCCGCCGCGAATTTTCTGCGTGGTGCCTCCGCCGCTCCTGCTGGCATCAGGTGGATGTGGTAGATCGCGAGAGCACGGGCTTGCTCCTGGAGGAGGTGCACATATCACCGTGTGGGATGGGGTCGTGCTTCTGGTCCCGACGTACCTTGAGCCACCACTGGCGGGCAGTTTCCACAGAGAGATCTGGCTGTTCTGTGTCGAGAAATTCCGCTACGCCCGCCATTTTGCATGCTTGCTGGGGTTGGAGGTTCAGGACGTCACGTAGCGCTGTGATGAGACGCTCCGCGCCTGCCGTTTCTAGTAGCTGTACCTGCCGTTCATGTTGTCCAAGCGCCATGGCCCCTTTGGCCACGCCCTTCAAGACCACCAACCAAGCTTGACCAAAGAACGACTCCGCCAGTTCAGCGTGGATCGTCGCTGGTAGTTCGGCCTGTAGGTGCAGGATGCCAGTGCTGACCACGTCCAGCAGGCGGGTGGCCTTGGGTTGGTCCTCATTGTCACCAGAGCTCTCTTCCTCCAGGATGGTCCACGCACCCTCCATCATTGTTCCTACGCTGAGCAAGGGGTACACTTCTTCCTAGGCCGGGCTGCTTTTTGAGATCGGTGGAGAGTAAGAGTATGCGGTGGGTGCAAAAGGGCCAAATGGTGGTGGTATGCCAGCCGGTGCCATTGGCACGGCTGCTGCTGCTGGGGGTGCAGCCGATGATGATTCCGCGCCTACAGAGAGTTGTCTTGTCGATGGTGTCATCGCAGGAGCAGGTCGTGGCGAGGCAGCCGCCGCTGCTGCAGGGGATTCCGTCCTGTGTACGGCGGCCTGGCCCGCGGAGTTTCTTTGCAACTATCGTCTCGAATGTGCCACCCGCCCTCATCGAAGGCGTGGTCTCCGCGCTGGAAGGACGAGCCATGTGGGAGGCTGCTTCATGGTTCAATCCAGAGCTTCGTCCGAGACGTCGGGTGAGTTGAGTACCGGTGCTGGTCGGTGCAGTAACCATGGGAGGAGAGAGTAAGCGTGGTCGGGGTGAAGTGAAAAGCGGGGTGAAAGAACGGACGCAGGAAGCCAAAATGAGACTGAGAACGTCGGCGTCCAGTAGTGTATCAGCTTTGCGCGGCGCGAGCCAGACCGCCACCAGGAGCATGTCGTACATCTACACATTGCACACCTGGACGGTGCGCGGTGCATAAACATTCGCAACCTGCATGGGGAGAGCCGCGATCTGGCCGATGGGTGCATCGATGGCGCCAGTGGAGATGGAGAAGCGGAGCTGGGTGGGTTCAAGAAGATGGGGAATGTTCAGGGTGTTGACCATCCGCAGTGCGATGGTGGTGTGTGTTATGCCATTATCCACAATGGCCACGAATTTGCGACCGCACACCCATACATAACACCAGGCCACGTGGACCTCTGCGTGCGTAGGTGGACCGGGAATCATGGGAGCGGGAGCCCAAGTGCGCGGTGCCCAATCAGTGGCCTTCCGTATACGGGAGTGAGCGGTGAGGATCTCCTAAGCAACCATGTACACCCCAGCATCGTTGCTGAGGGTACAGGAGAGGCGAATGCCGACGGAAGAGAGGGAGGGGTTAAGGGAGGAGAAGAGGTCCTGGAGATGGCCCACAAATGCAGGGGAATGAAGGAGAAATTCAACCAAGGGGAGAGGATGACAGTCATCAAAGAGAGGGAAGGCGGAGGGTGCAGATGGTGTTGATGGAGGATGGGCGATGTGTGGGGCAGAGGGGGGGAAACGTTGGGGTCATGGAAGAGTAGAGCACGAGGGGAGGTGTGCGGCAATCTCCTCCAAGGTCCAGCCGCGGATCGTAGGGTTGTAGCGGCGGGCAAGCTGAAGGCCATTGACAGGGAGGGCAGGAGGGGTTTCCGCGGGATCCGATTCTCTTGAGGGGTCTAGATCAGACAACAGCTGATGTGCAATGTCTTGCTTTTCGTCCATGAATTCCTAGGCGACACCCTCCTACCGGGGTTCGGTGGCAGCAGAGGATGGCGCGGGTAGCTCCTCATCGTGATCCTCCTGCTGGTCCACTGTGCTTGGCCATGCCTCGCGGGGAAGGCAACTGAGGGCGTCAGCGTTGCGGTTGGCGAGTGCGTGCTGATACTTGATTTTCATGTTATAGCCTTGCAAGAGAAGGCCCCATTTGGCCAGGATGCCCTCGTGGTTTTGAGTTGTGAGGAGCCATTGGAGAGCCTGGTGGTCTGTTAAGACGGTGAAGGGCTTACCGTTCTTGATGTAGTCGCGGAAGTGCTGGAGAGCCAAAAGCACGGCTAGACATTTTCCCTTCACTGGTGGGTATTTCCGCTCGCCGTCCGTGAGCGCTCGGCTCGCGTAAGCAATTACCCGTTGGACAGGCTCTTGGGCCGTTTGTGACAACACTGTGCCAAGTCCATCCCGCGACCAGTCGGTGGTGATGGAGAAAGGGAGGTTGAGGTCAGGGAACTCCAACATGGGCGCGGTGACCAGCCTATGCTTGATTTCCGCCCAAGCCGCGGCGCAGTTCGCGGTCCAGTCGAAGAGCATATCTTGATGGGTGAGTTGCTATAGGGGGCAGATAATACGGGCATGGTTGCGGAAAAACGTTCGGTAGAAGGAGACAAATCCGAGGAAGATCTTGATCTGCGCCGCAATTTTAGGTTGCCGCCACTCCTTGACTGCCGCGATCTTTTCCGGGTCCGTCTTAATGCCGTCTGCACTCATGATGAATCCCAAGAACTCCATCTTTGCTGCGCCGATGGAGCACTTCGCGGCTTTTAGTTTGAGGTTGGCAGCACGGAGAGCAGAGAAGACAGCGACGAGACATGAGAAGAGCTCCTCTAAGCTGTGGGCTGCAACCATGATGTCGTCAATTTAGCAGCTCACATTGGGAATGCCACAAATTGTGGAATCCATCGTGTGTTGGAAGGTCGCACTGGGATTGCGGAGGCCGAAGGACATGTGGGTGAAGGCGTAGAGTCCCTCTGGCGTCACGAAGGCGGTCTTGGCGATGGAGTCAGGATGCATGGGGACAGCATGGAAAGCCGCTTTGACGTTCAGTTTTGCAAACCATCCACGGCCTTGCTGGCATTCCTGAATGTCGACGATCAGCGGCATGGGATAGGCGTCTTCTTCTGTGACTCGATTGAGGTCACGTAAATCAACACAGAACTGCTTGGATCTGTCAGGCTTGCCAACGATGACCCGGTTGGCGTGCCAGGGGCTCACGATGGGGACGATCACCCCTCGTGCCTTCAATTCTGCAAGACCTTCCATGATAATCTGCTCCTGGTCAGGGAGGATGCTTCAAACCTTCTGCTTGGTGGGGCCAGCTGTCCCGGTGGAGATGACGTAGAAGGCATCAAATGCCCCAAGGTCCGTCGCTGAACCACCAAAGATGTCAGAAAAAGATTCAAGGAGGTCGCAGAAGTCCTGTTTCTGTGATTGAGAGAGGCGGGGGTGGAGAATGTGATCCCAATGAGGGGGCCGCGGTGGTGCCTGGGCGCGGATGGGATAAAAAAAACCTCTTCATCTTCCAGTGGAAGGCCTTTGCTGAACACTTGTTCTCCCCGCTACCACAATCCGAGGAGGTTACTCCGCACGCCTGGTTCAGCAAAATCCGCAACCAGGCCATGCCATTCTGCGGCCGGGACTTGCTCCGTCTGGAGTATGTCCTCCATGGGTACCGGGTCAGGCTGGGAATGAGAGTGGGAATCTTCTTGTTCGGCGTCGAGGAGGGAGAAGGGCTCACCTTTGGTTACGGGCACCGTGACACGATCTCCGACTATAATGAGGGCGTATTCCTTGGTGCCCGTTGCAGATGTGAGTTGCATAATTCCAAGGGAGGAGTGGAGATTAACTTGGTGCGGAAGAAGATAATCAATGCCCAAAAGAATCTCATAGGTCTGGGCCCTCGTTACCTGGACGTCCACTGGTTTGTGGAGGGACCCTACTTGCAAAGGAAGTCCCTGCACTTCTCCATCCCCATAGTCCGCATTGCTGAACAGCCTATGCATGGAAAGGACGCGGTCCACCCAGTCAATCACAAGGAGGACACAGAGGGCGACCCTAGTGTGGGTTGCCCCGGTGTCGATGATGGCAAGGAACTTTTGCCTGCATATCCAGACCACACAACAGGCGACCTCGTAATGGCAATCGTCACGGCGGGGTGGTTCCAGCGGCTGCGATGTCCATCCCCAGTCCCATTCTGCTGTGGTCAGGGCTAGTGGGGCTTTTGAGACGACACGACGGGTGTTCTGGGTGCCGTGCAGCGGCGAGATGCAATTGAGGGTGATGCCGACAGCCTGGAGGTGGTGATTGGCCCTGGTGAATTCCTCCTTAAGCCGCGGAGCAAGCTTGGGGTGGATGCGGAGGAAATCAAAGAGGTTGACAGCGGCAATGGGGGTGGTGAATAGCTTCTCCACTGGGTCTGTAAGGTCTGCTACAGCAATTGGGGTCTTGCAAGGATCAGATGAGGGTACCGGAGCAGCTGGGCCTTCAGTGGGTGGGGGATCCACGGGATGGCGATTCTCAGCAGGACGCACCGATTGAGCTGCTATGGCGTCCCGCAACCGGGCCTCAACCACTTCCGCCCGTTGCCGCAGGTTGTTCTGCATTCGTGTTGCTTCCTGCATGTCCCATCCGTGGAGTCCGAGCCTGCGAGCACGGGTGATGAGTTCCGCCTCCTCTGGAGTGGGAGGTACTTCCGTAGTTTCGTTTTCAACCATGTGTAGTCCCAGATTGACATTGCGTGCGCCATCTGCGGAGTTCGAGGTCAGTTGTGGGTTTGGCAAGATGCCCTCGTCAGGTCCTTGTCCCATCTGAGGCTGGCTGGTTGGTGGCAGGCATGGTGACTGATGCTGTTGCTGCTGCGGACCTGGCCATGGCTGGTTGTTGTATTGTTGGCATTGTTGGACCATGGGGTCCTAATCAACCGGCTCAGGGCACGGAGCTGCTTGTTGACGGCGAGGACAGTCACGGGGAATGTGTTCCAGGCTTTGGCAGGTGTTGCAAGCCTTGGGCTTCTCCTGCGGAGGTTGAGCATGTGAGGAGGAGGGTGCGTGGGTGTCCCTGTCCTGATATTGCCACGTGGACCGCTGTCGGGTGGATATGGCTGTTGCATCTTGCGCAACGTCTTGTAGAGAATGATAACGGTCCATGATCATGAGGCTGCTGACCCTATCTGGGAGTGCGCGGATGAGATTCAGTAGGAGGACCCACAGCGGGAGGCCTTTTCCCTGTGGGTTCTTTGCCACTGAAGTCCAGGTTAGGAACTGGTCCAGGAATCTGCAGATGTTGTCATCCTTGCGCATGACCTCTTTCTCTATCTTTCTCAGAGCGTCCTCCTTTGTCAGGGGCTTGAAGTGCTCAATAAGGGCATTGCCGAAGTCTTCAAAGGATGGGAAGGATGTGCGCCTATTGTACTAGTCTGCTGCAGCCCCCTAGAGGTGGAGTTCGGCGGTAGCGAGGCAGAGGTCGGGTGGAATCCGGCTGATGCTGGCGTAGAGGGTGATCTGCTTGAGCCAGATCCAGGGGTCTTCTTCCGGGGCTCCCTTGAAGGAATCCAGCCGCGAGAAGTTTGCGGGTTTAGAACGGATGTACTGCACCTGGAGCACGGTGCTGCGGTTAGTCATCCATGCAGTCACAGCATGCGGAGCGAGGGTTGTAGGTTGGGCCACGAAGTAGCCAGTATGATGAATCTACATCGGGGGCTTCCCCGCGGGCATGTGAGGGCCTGGCTGCGTGGGTGGCTGGGGCACGTATTAGGAGGAGAGGGCTGGCATTGAGGTGGTGTAGGGTGTGGAGAAAAATGCTGTCCCAAGGGGCAGGGCCTGAGTCCCTAGTGCTGGTGGTGCCGTTGACTGCGGCATCCAATAGGCCTGGGCAGCAGGGGTTACTGTTGCGGAGCTCAAGGGAGGCATTAGTCCAGTGGTGGCGGCTGGGGCTGGCACAGCTGGGAGGGAGTGGGCTGCCATTTTCCCAACACACTGCTGAGTCCTTGCCATTTGCTGTGGTAGTGGATGTGAGTGACTTTGTGCCGTTGGCTGAGGTGGTGGCGCCTGAAGGATCATTCCCCCTGGCATGGCTCCGGCCGGCTGCTACGGATAGAGCTGCTGGTACTAGGTCACCCTACGTTGCAAGGGTGTTGCGGAGGGTGGTATCATAGATCCCATCTGCGCCATGCTTCCGAACGGTTGTTGCTGATACATCACTGGCTGAGTCCCTGGTGGAGGTAGTTGAACTGCAGTTCCCCCTTTGATGGTGGCCCTGAGCGGCTGGCTCACCTGTTGTAGCTGCGGGGCCACTGCGGAGTGCAGCACCGTTGTTCTTGCCTGTGCCATCACCATGGACTGCTGCGGTTGGTGCACTGGTTGCTGCATCCCTAGCATCATGGTCCTTGTCTGCACCGCGCCCATAAATTGTTGCGGCTGATGCATCTGTGGCAGTGACCCTCCTGTTGCCGGTGGTTGTGCTG
Source organism: Penium margaritaceum (assembly GCA_023375785.1). NCBI lineage: Eukaryota > Viridiplantae > Streptophyta > Zygnematophyceae > Desmidiales > Peniaceae > Penium > Penium margaritaceum. Next base: position 91,060 of record SZWC01001645.1, read on the forward strand.
TTGCTCCCACCGGTACCATCCCCGCGGTAGTTTGCGCTTGGTTTTCTTGCAGTTGGTTTACCTGCAGTTGCGCGCAATCCGGCGCTGGGGGTGAAGCCGGCATGTGCACCTGCCTGGTCTCCAAGAACTGTTGCGGCGGGTGCATCTGCGGCTGCTTCATACCCGACAACAGGGGCTGCGTTGACACGCCCGCTTGTACTGTTCCTGCAAACTGTGGTGGCTGATTCACTCCCTACTGCATCTTGGGTGCAGAGACTGCGCACCCTGCCTGCGCGATCTCCACAGGCTACTACAAATGGGTCTTCGGCTGCTGCTTGTGCAGCGGAGATGAATCCGGGGTTCCTGACCCCCCAAAATTCATTAACCCAAGCCGCGGAAGTGGTGAATGCCGCAGCATCAGATCGCCGGTTGCCGGTGGCTGCTGCCCGCCAAGACGCTGGTAGACCGATCCGCATTAGGGTTTGAATTCTCCACCGGCGGAAGATTCCTCCAGTAATGGTGGGGCATCGATGAACCATGGAGCTCCTAGGAACACGCCTTATTGCCCCTGTTGTTCTTGTTCCTGTTGAGGTTGGATGAATCCGCGGCTGCCATGACTGCGGACACTCTCCACGTCCACACGCTCTTCCAACGCGTCCATGATCCATCGCCAGTGCAGCTACTCCAGCCACTCAGTCACCCTACGGTGTTGGGCGAGTGGATCAGAGCCGGGTGAAGAGCTGACTGGGCTGCGAGAGAGCACGGGGGAGGAGCCCCAGCTGCCGGCGTGGGTGGTGGCTCGGTGCGAAAGGAAGCACCGTGCTGGTGATCGCCGCTGCTGTCGCTGCTTCTATCGTCGCCTGACATCCTAATGTACAAAACTGGCCGCCGACATCAACGACTGATCTAAAGGTTACGTGCAGTTCCGCTGAACAAAGAGCGAGGAACTGTCCACGCTCACCACACCATGACACTGATACCCCCATTTTTGCTACGCTCCAAATTTCTTCCGCGCTTACCTTGTTTGGCGTTTGCCTTGCTCCGTGTCCACCTGGCTCCGCGGTTACCCTACTCCGCACCTGCTTTACTCCATGCTTTCCTACCTCCGCGGATTATGGGTTGCTAGAACAGCTATCCTTTGCCTTAGCCGTTCCGTAGTTGTTCCTACCAAGGCACAACTTCTGGTCAAAGAACAACTCCGCAGACTACAAGTCTAAGTTAAGTGTGAGGGCCTTTCCAGCGGGCAGCACTCCGCGATCCCCTTCTTGCCACACGCGAGCCCGCCACCTCGTGGCTTCCGGATCCTCTCCACGGAACCCCGTTCCGCGGCCGTGTGCAAGCAAGGGCCCCGCCGGCCGTGCACTTCACCTCAAGCTTGCTTCCTCGGATCTATGGCCCTGCTTATCCGTGGGCTGAACACTGAACGCAAGGACAGATAGGGAACTGGTGTGAGAAGAGCACAAATGAGATGGGTAGAATGTCTTTGATAATCTGGGGGTAGAATGCATGAAATGCGGAGTTCTGATCAATAGAGTGCTTCAGAGACATCTTCTGCTACTGCTACCTAGGCCTTATCTACTCGGGGACTCCGCACGGTGTGTCTACACACCGTGGGTCCCGAACCTCACATGTTCTCCTTTGATCCTACTTGGACTCCACGTGGTGCGTCAACGTACCGCGGATCTTGTCCGCAGGCACACAGGGGAATATCCTTCTTCCTTCTCCTACTGGGTCTTTCTTCTACATGCGCAGCTTGTGCACACGGTCTTCACGGTCTTCCTTGAATCTTTGTCCTCCACGGTGTCTTCCAGGTGCCTGTGCTTGATTGGTGCAGTGATTCCAGTGCTGATTGGTCGTTGCTCCCTGAATTGCTTCGCAGGTCCGCCATTATGCCCCTTCCGCTTTGATTGGTTTCGTGATTGCATTTCTTCCTGTGACTCGTCCCTTGATTCTTGCCCACCGTGGATCTTCCCGCCACTTCTTGTCGCCTCTCCACATTCTTCTTCTTTCCTTGCCCTCTTTGTTCCAATGCTTGAGATAGCTGTAGGGAGGTTGCCGCAGATGACAATCTCAACATGTGGCATCTTTCCGCCGAGTGGCCCGCCTTCAACACTACTGGATCCCGCGCTACCCCATGCTCTACTGCGCTTACTATGAGAGCCAGCATTCACAGTGCGGAATCCAGTCCACAGATGTTCCTCTTCTTCCGTGGATTGGCCCCTCCGCGGAGCAGCGGCAGAAGCCTGCCTGACACCCTTGCAACCTGCAAAGCCACACCACATCCTTGACCTCCTTGGCCAATGCAATGTGTGCCGCTTCCATTATGGAGGTGGGGACATTGTTTCGCCTCCTGTTGTACCACAATACCGTTATACCCGTAACAAAGAAGACATGGTTAGATGTGGACTTCCGCTATTCCATAGACGAGATGCAAGGGGTTGGACTTCCCAAAGTTGTTGGGCCACATGCGCCCATGCTGCGTCACCTATAGGTATCGGAGGATGCGCTTGGCTGCCTGCCAGTGTAGTGGCCCCCGATTGACCACATTCTTGCTCACTTGGCCCATCACGTTGGCCAGGTCTGGTCGAGTCACCACCATGGCGTACATGAGGCTACCCACTGCCGATTGGTAAGGCAGCCCTACCATGTCCTCCCACTCTTCTTTTGTTCGAAGCGCCAATGCGCACTCAGTTCATAGCTGGTTGAGACAGGACTGCCGACTGGTTTACAGTCCTCCATGTTGTACCATTTCACCACCTCGGCCATGTATTTGGCCTGTCGGAGCTCTAGCATGCATGCCCTCCAGTTTTGCGTGATGTTGACCCTGAGATGGAACCCCAGCTTTCTCATGTAAAACATCTCGAGCTTGCTCTTCAGCTGCTCGTTCAGGTGCTGTAGGCTTGGCAGGTCTGAGGAGCACAAGATCAGATTTCCACTTAGAGTGCAATGATCTGATAGAGCTTCTTGCTGCGTCCCACGAACACGATGTGATCCGCCTCACAGTGCTTGAAGCCGAGTTGTGCCATGAAACTCTCCATATGTTAAAACCAGCATCAAGGCGTTTGTTTTAGCCCTTACAAGGATTTCCGCAACTTACACACCTTACCCTTTGGCGCCTCCATCCCCTCTTGTACCTCCATGTGTATTTCTTTGTTTATGATGCTGTTGAGGAAGGCCATCTTTTCTTCCATCTGGTGGAGCTCCATATCCTTTGCTACTGCCATGACAAGGCTTTCCCGGATGCTTGTGAACTTAGCAACGAGGGCAAACGTCTCAGAGTAGCACTTTTCCTCATGCAGTGCATACCCCTTTGCCACAAGTCACGCCTTTTACTTATCTACCACACCTTGTTTTAGGAATTTGGTTCTAAACATCCACTTTCACCCGATGACCTTGGCATCTTTTAGCCTTTCAACCAGCTCCCACATGTATTTCTCAACAACAGACACCAACTCTGACTTGATAGCGGAGTCCCAGTGCTCCCCTTGAGTCGCGCAAGCATCTGTTGAATGTTTTTCAGCTCCACTGATGCAACCACCATGCACTTCATCATACAGATCCAGCGGATGATGCCTACGTCAAAGCACTTCTCCACTCTCAGCTGCCTCCCGCTGTACCACAGGTGTTTTGGTGGCGCCTCATTGCTCTGCTGCAATCCTTTCGATTACGCTTGCTCCCATGAAACATCGACCGGACGGCTTTCTAAGGGTCTCTCCCACTCTGGAAAAACATCGTACAGAAGGACGGTACAGCCAGAGGATTTTCCTCCAATGTCTGACATAAAATCTGCTAAGAGCGCATGCTTTGACACTCGTAGTACCTCCTCCGATGGATCTTTTCAACAGATCTTCAGCCCAGCTGCATCATCATCGGAATCCTTTGCGTTGGCTACTACCTCTACTCCACCGCCGTGCTCGGACGTTGCATCCTCCACCTCCGCGTCCACCCGCTCCTTATCAAAGTCAAGGAGCTAGAACAACATCCCTCATATTAGAGAATATACAACACTCATGCCATTGCCTCTGCTCTTGAAGCTCTGCTGCTCAATGAACTTGAAATAACGGCTGTTGATGATTTCTTACATTCACGGATCCGAGAGCTGATGCACTCTTATAGCCAAGGAGCATGCACAGCTTTGTCCACAATTACAGCTTTCTAACGTGTTGCTACACCACTTGCACCATCGCGCATGCCTTGCACCAAAAAAAACTTTATGTGTGCCACATTTGGCTTGCACCCACTCCAAACCTCCTGTGACATCTTCTAGCCATCCTTACCCTTCAGCACTACTATTGGGGTGAGGTTGATGGTGTAGCTCGCTGCATGCACAGCATCCATCCGGAAACCTCATGCCAAGTCTGCATTGACAAGCATGATCCACACCATGTTTATCAACGTCAGGTTTGCTCGCTCCGCTACTCCATTGGACTGGGGTGAGTACGGTGTAGTGGGTTCCTAGTTGATGTCCTTCTGCTTCATCCACCTAGTGCAACCCACGTAATCTCCATCATTGTTGCTACATAGCGCTCTAACCTTTTGGCTGGTCCACTTCTCCTCCGCTGTGACATACTCCTTCAGCCGGTCCAGGACCTCACCTTTATGCTTCATGAAGTACATGAGGAGCTTGCTGATGCAGTCAACTATGACGGTGACAAAAGACCTCAAGCCGTTGTGTGATGGAGTTTCGAATGGTACGCACACGCCACTGTGTAAGACCTCCAGCAGGTCTTATGTGCGAGCCGCGTTCTCATCAATCGGCTTTCACTGTGTCTTGACCAAAATGCAAGGCTCACACTTTTTGTGTACCATTGGATTTACTGCTACGTCTGTGGCACCGTCGATGACAAGGCCGTCCACCATTTTGTGATTTACCAACTCCTTAACGGTTGCTGGCATTAAATGTCCCAATTGTTGGTGCCAAAGCTCCATATCAGTGCCTTCTCCCTTGGCCATGTTGAGGATGCGCTCTTGCAAGTCTGTTGCATCCAATATGGCGAGAATCACCTTGGTCTCTATGATGTAGAGGTCAAGCTCTACCCATAGTGCAAACACCATCGCCTCGACAAGCACTTCCTTTCCCAGCATTACCTCCAGCAGCCCCTTACGTGTAAGGTCGAGCTCAGAGTGCCACCTCCATAGTGCAAAGCCAGGGCCACCAGCATACTTCATGATGGACTAAGTCTCCTTACGCACCATTTGTGCAACTTCTTCTTTGTCAGGTTCTCAGACTACATGTCGACTTTGTTGAAGTTGACAATCTTGTGCGTTGCGGAAGGCATGCCATTCTTAGAGATCATCAGAACTGTGGGCCCATAACCCTTTGACAAAAACTGTGAGGTGGCAGTCCCAACAAGTCTGATCTTCTCTAGTGGTTCACTCCTTCCTTTTGAGAAAATCTGAAACTAAGTGTGAGTTTCTAGGAAGGGGCAGAAGCTTCTAGAGGAGGGAAGGGATGCCTTCCTAGGTGGAAAAAAAGGACAACCTACCAATAGACACTCTTGAAGCCATAGAATCTGCTAGGAAGCTTCAAAACTGGCATGCTTTGGTGTTCCGGAAAGCTTAGATCAGTAGCCATAAAATGCCACTGCTTGTGAGCCTTAAAAAAAGAGTTTATTCCCAGTCAATTGAGGCCAAAAATATTGCCTCAATCTCTGACCAGTTTTTTGCCATCCTTGGAACCACGCCTCTAAGGGGTTCAAAGCTAGCTTGATTTTCACCCTTCCAACAGCAAGACATGGCAACCAGCGAGCAAGAGAGCAGCCGCGCTATCCTTAAGTTTGATGGGACAGGCTTTCCCTTGTGGAAGTGGCAGTTTGAGGTCTTCCTCAACAACAAGGGACTGCTTGAGCTCCTAAAAGGTGATGAGACTACTCCGCCGGAGACTGCAACGGCTGAGGTGAAGGAGGCATACAAGAAGTGCAACAAAAAGGCATTGGTGCTCATTGTGTCCGCGTTATGCCCACCACAACTTGGGCACATCCAAGGATGCACCCTGGCCGCAGAAGCATGGTCAAGACTATGCTCCATCTACCAGTCAAGCAACCTTGCCAACCAGCTCTTTATCTTCAAACGACTCGTCACCCCCCGAGCCAACGAAGGCGACAACATCATGGAGATCATGCAGCAGATTGAGTCGCTCGTAGCGGAGTGCGTGGCCACTGGTTGGGAGGTCGACTCTCAGTTACAAGCTATGATCCTCCTTCTGGCCTTGCCGGACAGTTGGAGTCCCATGATCACAGTCCTTGGTGGCTGGCCTTCTGACAAGCTGAAGTACCCGAAGGTTGCTGAGTACGTGCGCAATGAGTCAATGCGACGTGGCGGTCGAGAGAGTGCACCGGCATCAAGTTCAGCTTACACAGTTCATCCTCAAAGTGGAGGCAGAGGCAACAAGTGGAAGGGTGCCAAACAGGGCACCAAGAAGGGTAACAAGAAGGGGGAGTGCTTCAATTGTGGCAAGGAAGGCCACTACGCGCGCAACTGTCCCAAGAAGAAAAGAGATTGGTCGCAGCGGGGCAGGAAGAAAGATGAGCACGCCCTCATGACGTACAACTCAACCAACTTGAAGGATCCCGAAGTTGCCGTCATTGACTCCGGATCAGGCCGCCACACGCAATGCAACAAAGCGGCATTTGTCATCTACGGCGCCTCGGAGAAACGCATGACAGTGGCCAATGGAAAAACAGAGGTGGCAGCCGGTGAGGGTAACGTCCGCATTGAGTCAATTGTGAATGGCAAACCTGTCACCAACTCAATCTACGATGTGGTGCATATGCCCAAATTTGGGGTAAACCTGCTCTCCGTCAGCCGCCTTACCGAGAAGGGACTTGAGGTGTTCTTCACAAAGAAGGAGGCCGTCATCCGCAAGGAGGGCAAAGGTGAGATGATTGTGCATGCCAAGAGGGAGGACGACTTGTACCTACTATGCGTAAAGATCATCAGCAGCCGGGTGGGGTCCAACGCCGCCAATCTTGCAACAAAGGATGGAGGAGACCTGGACCTATGACACCGTCGACTCTGCCACATTTCTCTATCGACAGTGAAGGAGATGGCTAAGAGGGAAGTGGTGCGGGGTCTCCAAATCAGCGGCCTTGATGGAACCAAGGAGACCGTGTGTGAGCCATGCATCATTGGCAAATAAACTCGGCAGCCGTTTGTTGCCAAGGGGACACGTGCATCGGAAAAACTGGCCGTGGTACACACTGACGTGTGTGGACCGCTTGAGAGCTCCATCGGCGAGGCTCGCTACTTCCTCACCTTCATTGATGACCACAGCCGGAAACTCTACCTCTACCCAATGAAGCGGAAGAGTGAGGTCCTTGCGTGCATGCAAGTGTTTGTGGCAGATGTGGAGCGGCAAACAGAGTTGAAGGTGAAGGCGTTCTGGAGTGACAACAGCGGTGAATATGCGGGGTATCTTGGGTAGATGAAGAGCAAGGGGATTGAGTGGCAGAAAACAAATCCACACTCTCCACAATAGAATGGCATTGCAGAGAGAGAGAATCGCACAATCCTCAACATGGTGCGATCCATGTTGAACGATGCCGGCCTTACACAACGGTATTGGGCGGAGGCGGCAAGGAGAGCAGTGTACATCATGAATCTCATGCCAACGAAGCCATTGAAGGACAAGGAGAGCAAGGCGTGGAAGACGCCACAAGAGGTGTGGAGTGAGAGGAAGTCGGCAGTGGGTCACCTCCGCACGTTTGGTTGCATTGCACATGCGGTGGTGCAGGCACGTGAAGGGCGGAGCAAGCTGGACCCATGAACCCGCTGGTGTATTTTCCTTGGATATGAGTGCGGAAGCAAGGCATACCGGCTCTTTGACCCAAGGAGGCAGCAGATTCTGCAGAGTCGTGACGTCACGTTCGACGAGAAAAGCTGTTGGACAGATGAGGAGGCAGGTCTCTCCAAACGGGGGGAGTGGCTGCCACTACTTGAGGTGGAGACGCCGGAGGACGTAAATGAGGGTGACGTCCTTGTAGTAGCACCAGCCGGAGAGGGTCACCCGAGGGATGGGCGAGCGGCATGTTTTGTTCCGGCCAGTTCGGAAGAAGAATCCGAAGCACCGGAGATGGACGTGGAGGCGGGGAGTCGACCAGTGTCTCCAAGGTCTCCAAGAGAGGGGGGGCAGGTGCTTGGAGAGGATGGCGCCAAAAGGGGATAGCAACAACAACAACCGCCTCAAGAGCCCCGCACGAGCAGCTGTGTGCGAAGAAGGACAAAAATAACTGATGCTGACAAGGGCATTTGGACTGGGTTCGCACAAGTCTTCTTCACGCAAGAGGAGTACGAAGGAGGCACTGCACAAGAAGGATGGAGCTGAGTGGGAGGGAGCAATAAAGTATGAGCTCACCTCCCGTGAGGAGAAAGGCTCCACAGTTGCAGGTTGAGCATGGATGACTGCCATGGGTGATGTGCAAGGGGGAGATTGTTGGAGTGATGCTCCTCACCATGGCAGGAGTGACTCCAGAAAAGGAACACCAAAAAGACAAGCTGTAGTGGCTTAGTGGTCAATGGTGTCCACTTATAGAGGCAGGGGCCGGGGTTCAAGTCCCACAAGATGAAATTTTGCCTTGCCTCAAGGGAGGTGGAAAATAGATTCCAGGAAGCTAGCTCAACTTCTAGAGTTCCTCTTAAAGTTTCTAGAAGGCAAGGTGAGGGTCCAGGAAGGTGGCACACTTTCTAGAAGGGGTGATTTGTCCTACAAGGCATCTAGAGGTGTCTTGGTCTTCTGGACACCTTCTCTCCTACTAGAAGCAAGCAGAGGAATCTAGGAAGGGGCAGAAGCTTCTAGAGGAGGGAAGGGATGCCTTCCTAGCTGGGAAAAAGGAAAGCCTACCAATAGACACTCTAGAAGCCATAGAACCGGCTAGGAAACTTCAAATCTGGCATGCTTTGGTGTTCTGGAAAGCTTAGATCAGTGGCTATGAAATTCCACTGCTTGTGAGCCTTAAAAAAAGAGTTTAATCCCAGTAAATTGAGGCCAAAACTATTGCCTAAATCTCTGACTAGTTTTTTTCCATCCTTGGAACCAGTTGCCTCCACAGTTTCAGTCTCTCCAAAAACAGTTGGTGGTGTGAACCAGCCATTGCTAGGGACCCTCCAGGGTGCACACTCACCCTCAGGCCAACAGAGTTTTCTGGTTGCCTCAGGCTATTTGAGGAGGAATTCAAATAAAGTCAGTTTTTGCAAAGGGATTAACGGTATTTTGCATTGAGTTGAAACATGGACATGATATGACAACGGATAACACTAGTCATAATCTTGTCAACGTACCAAACCACACACAATTCGGCCAAGTGTAGCCTAAGTTACGCTTGTCTAGCTGCAGGTCACACACCACAGAAACACCTAATGCTTGATGCCTAACTCCGTGAAGGCAGGCACCACGGCATGTCCATACGCTGTGGCGCCTGCCTTTACGGGGGAAGCGCCCTTCTGAAGATGCAGATCCCTTTTCATGTGATGGAGGGGTCCCCTGCACTGTTTTGATGCACCTTGGTCACTTTTGTGTTGAGTTTGGCAAAGGGGCTAGACAGGGTTGGAAACCTGTCTGCGGACTTGCAGTCAGAACTCTGGCATATTTTCTACAGACAGTCAAATCACAGATAACTCCCCGAGCCACTGTACACACCCTAACCTTTGAAGTCCATATCTCCCTCGTTACTTGTCCGAATCAGGTGATTCAACTTCCATCAAACCGAGGAACTTGTCAAATTTTAGGGGAAAATATCAAATGAGAATTTGCAGCAATCTTCAAGACGCTAGATCTAGCTTAGAGGATTTCCCTCTCTTTGGCAGCTCGTCCACGCCTCCTGGCACCGCACTTGAACATGCGGAGGGGCAATTTTTCAAAACACACGGGATGAGTTAGAGTATATTGGAAACATAGTTGGCAAGGATGACTTGTGCGTCAATCCACCAGAAGTCCAAGCCATGGTGGATTCACTATCTCTCAAGAATGCTGCTTTAACTGGTCTTTCCCTAGCCATGTGAACTACTTCCATGAATTTATGCAAAGGTATTTGACCCTGGGACCCATTAAGTAGGCCCGCGTAGAAGAACATGAGCTGGAAATGGACAAATTTCTATGAGAACACCTTTTCTAAGCTAAAAGAAATTATTGTTTACAGATGAGTACTAACCTTGGCGTATCAAAGAAGATCTAAACTGGATCTGCTGCTACTGCTGTTGTTACGGCTGCTACGGCTACTGCTGTAGACGCGACACCAGGACGTGACATAAAGTGACGCGACTTGACGTGACATGACGTGGCGTGGCATGGCGTGGCATGCCGTGGCATGCCGTGGCATGGCATGGCGTGTCGTGGCCATGGCATGGCATGGGATGCGTGGTGTGGTGCGGTGCGGCGCAACGTGGCGTGGCGTGGTCTGGCGTGGCGTGGTGTAGCGTGGCTTGGCGTGGTGTGGCGTGAGCTGACCTGATTTGACCTGACCTGACCTGACCTGATGTGGTGTGGCTTGAGGTAAGAAGGCGTGGGGTGCTGTGGTGCGACGCGGTGCGATCCAGCGGCACACATAGTTGGATCATGCTGGTGCTGGTGTTGTACGGCATAGTTTGATGAAGGTGCATGATGTGCTCGGTGCCATACAACATTGGTTCATTAAGGTGCATGGTGGTGTACGATGTGCCGTGGCCACGATTCATCCATGACGCAAAAGTCGACATCTTGTGTGAACTCCTCAACAATGTCCGGGCGGAGGTGCTGGAGGAGCAGCTATAGGTGCAGTGCTACAACAGCACAGGCGGTTGCGGTGGCAGCATCATGTACCTGAAAGTGCATGGTGGTGGAGGGGACGTAGTCGCCGGTCTGAGGGCGACCATGGTGCGCATTCTAGCGGACCTTCAGCAAAATGAAAAGTGACCAAAGTGGGTTTTCCTGGTTCTGTCGCAATTTACGGAACTCGATTTGGAGCATGTTTGAGGGAGTTATGGATTTTCAAGGTTTGGTGGCTGTGGGTCCGGTTCAAGTGACAGCTCCTGCACTACCAGCACCAATGACGGCCATAGTTATAGGGCAGGGAGGCTAAGAGTGGATTTTGAGGTAGAAAGGCCGACAGGAGGCCCTTCAGGGAGCTTCAAGGAAGGTCCCCATCGAGATTATTGGTTGTGCACATGGCAGGGATGGTCATTCTCTTGTGTCAGAGTGTGACTGCCGCTCATCCTTTTAGGTTAGGAGTCTGCTAGGAGGTGAACTTTGACACGGTGGTTCCTCCAGATCCATGCGGAAAATGGTGCATAACTATGCTTGTTGGTAAGCAGTGCTAATGTAGTTTTCTCATCCATGAGTCAAACCAGCCAGTTGCGCTCTCCACACAACTTCATACGCTTCCTTACATTTGTCTCTACAACCTGCAGCTTTGTCTCTCACATACAATGGCCCAGCCTAGCGGCTCTTGGTGAGCCTGATCACCTCCTTAGAGAGCTTCCTAGATTATATCAGTGTTATCAGAGCTAGAACAAGGCCTTGCCTCAGCCTTCAGGCATCCCTTGCACACTGGTGTGTGTGAGAGAGGTTTTTTGTGGGCCAACATTGTAGTCAACATGGCAACATCCGCTTCTATGGTGGCCGGCATCAACATCGCCAAGTTTGAAGGCAAGAGTTTCTTCAACTGGAGCAACAATATGAAGATGGTTCTGATAGAGAAGAGACTCTGGAGCCACGTGAGTGAAATTGACTCTGTTTAAACCTCCCTCTCTGCTGCCGGGGCCCGTACCCACCGCGAGAAGGGGGATTGTGCCCTCGCCACCATCTACCTCCACCTCGATGAACAGAAAAAACTCATTTTCCATGGCATCCTCACCCAAAGGAGGTTTGGAACAAGCTTGATTCCACCTATGCTTCCAAGTCAATCCTCATGAACATGTAGCTGCGTCGTCCTTTTCACACTGTGAAGATGGATGAGTTGGGCTCCATGATCGACTATCTCAACATTGTGAATTCTTTGGCTAACCAACTTGCTGTGATGGAGGATCCTATAAGGGAACGTGTTCTCATTCTTACCATGCTCTCTGGCCTTGCTAGCAGCTACACTCATCTCATTCTTGCCCTGGATTAGCGTGGCAACAAGCTCTCACTCGATGATGTGGAGGAGAGCCTGCAATTCAAGGAGAAGTGCCGCAAGGAGGGAGAAGGATGAAGAGGACTGGATGCAGCCCTTATCACCAACATGATTCTTGCGGGTGGTGCGACATCAACCAATGATAGCGGAGGTGGAGAGAAGAAGAAGGGAAAATTCCACTAGTGCAAGAAGCTAGATTGGGCATGCAAATTTTGGGAGAAGAAGGCAGACCTTGCGACTAGGGTGGGAGCGGCGAAACAGTCCAACGCCTCCACCAATGCGGCTGATTGGGGGAGTGGATTTTTTAGCACCATCCGGGTCCCGCACCTCTCCACCAACACTGCCCTATTCTGGATTATCACCTTGGGAGCCACTCGGCACATGACCTGTCGCCGGGAGTGGTTTTTTGTCTACACTACTATTGAACTTTGCCGAGTATACATGGGTGACAATCATGTGCAGATGGCGGTGTGAGAGGGTGAGGTTTTATTTTTNAATAGCTGTGAGAGAGGGATACAACAATATCGGCCTGCGGCATTGCCGGCTTGGACACCTCGTCTTTGACACAATTATCTCCATGCAGCAGATGGTGCACAGCCTGTAGCTAGAGGAGGTGAAGCAGTCTGGTGCCTCGGCCTACAAGAGTTACATCAAAAGGAAGAAATCCCGATCTCCATTCTCTAAGGAGGGGACGGCGGCAGCTGAGCTTCTCTCTCTTGTGCACTGTGACGTGTGTGGTCCCATGCCATCAGAGTCCTTGTCCGGCAAGCTGTAATTTCTCACGTTCATTAATGACAAATCAAGGAAGACATGGGTGTTGTTTTTGGCCATGAAGGATGAGTGCTTTGATGCATTCAAGGAACTGTTGGATGCTGCACAGAATGAGAGTGGCACGCATTTGAAGGTGCTTCACACCGATGGCAGAAGTGTATACCTCTCCAATGACTTCCATGACTTCCTCAAGAACCGCGGGACTCGACACAAGGTGACGCCACACACAACACCGCAGCTAAATGGCATGGCTGAGCATACTAACCGCACGCTCATGCAGCGTGTCTGCAGTATGCTCAAGGAGGATGAGCTCTTGCAAACATCCTCGGTGGAGGAAGTCGACAACGCCATGCACCTGAAAAAACAGAGCCCGACACGCACCATGGCGTTGATGATGCCTGAGGAAGCATGGACAGGACACGAGCCAAATGTTACTCACCTAAGAGTGTTCGGGTGAAGCGCATTTTTCCACATGCCTGCCGCTAACCACAACAAGCTGGATGCGGAGGGTGTGAAGGCTACCTTCCTCGACTACAACACCATGGGATGCCAGCTGTACAACCTCGCCACACGCAAGGTTGCTCGTAGCCATGACGTGGTATTCAAGGAGGACGTGAAGGGCTAGACATGGATCCCTACGGAAGCAGACACTGTTGCACCGGCTTTTGAGCGAGTGGGAACTAAAGAGCCTGTAGCTGAAGAGGAGTGTATGGAAGGTAGTGGTGATAGGGTAGCTGAGGGAGCTGAGGAGGCAAAGTAGCCGGAAACCAAAGCAAATGAGGAGCAGCGGAGTAAATAGCAACAGCTCCCACATAGGTCTGCACGCTTCAACCATGGTGCAGATGGTCTTGTGGAGCCGTTGTGGCGATCAGAGTGCCTTGCAAGAAAAGAGAGGCCGCTAGAGGAGTTGCTAAACCTGTGCATTATTTCATCTTTACTGGAGTCTTCTGACCTCGAGCTCCTCTTCCTCACTGCCACCAATGACCCAACGATGTTTGGCAAAGCCATGCACAGTGACAATGCAGCAGATTGGCGTGTTGCAGCAGACGAGGAGTACAAGGTACTCATGAAGAACAAGAAATAAACTCTTGAGAAAGCTCCATGTGGCAGCGGGGTGATCAACTGCAACTTCTTCCAGCGCAAGCGCGGTGCTCATGGTAAGGCGCTTGTGTAAAAAGCACGGCTGGTTGCAAAGGGATATGCAGAAACTGAGGGTGTGGATAACAACAAGACGATCGCACCTGTTGATACCCCCAATTTTGCCGCACCCTTGACTCTCTCTGCTTAATTGTTATTCTGCGCTATCCGCGGACTATGCACTTCTCACAAACACTATTACTCAGACTAAGCGAACAGCAGAACACCGATATCAGCTCTAAGCTACAAATAATTCCGCGGACCGCCGGCCTGGATGTTTGCGCACGAACCTCACTGATAAGTGACACTCCGCGGTCTACTTCTTGCCACACGCGAGCCCGCTACCTCGTGGCTTCCAGCTCCTCTTTGCAGAATCCTTGTTCCGCGGACGTGTGCAAGCAAGGATACCGCCGGCAGCTCACTTCATCCGGGCTTTCGGCTCTTCACACAAACAATCCCACAGTCCACGGACAGGAGTCCAAGAGCTACGGAAGGCACCGGGGCAGTGGGGTGGTGAACGTAGAGGAGAGTGGGTAAAAGTCTTTGATAAGCTTGACGGGGTACTTGAGTGTGGAGTATTGCTCAAGGAAGCAAGCAAGACTGTGGTCACTTTGTGCTAGTGCCATCTAGGTCTTATCTACTTTAGACTCCGCATAGTGTGTCTACACATCATCGGTCTCTTCCCTCTCAATCTTCCCTTCTCCTACCTGGACTCCACGCGGTGCGGCTACGCCCCGCGGGTCTCGTCCTCAAACACAGCATATCTTCTACTAATCTTCTTCTTCATCCGCGGCTCGTGCACGCGGTCGTCGTGTTCTTCCTTGAATCTTCGTCTTCCGTGGTGCGTCCCCGGAGGTTCCTCCGTGATTGACGCACGATCACTGATGCTGGTTGGGTGTTTTCTCCCCTGATTGCTCGGTCCATCCGCTTACCCGTCTGCGCCCTGTCAGTGATCGCGGATCTTGCTGCGACTTGTCTTTTTTCTCTTTATACCGCGGACTTTCTCCAGCGCTTCCGGCCTTTCCCGCCTTCCACCACAAGCGCTTGAGATAGCCGTAGGGAAGCCATCGCAGGTGACAATGTCAACCTGCGGAAGCTTCCCCGCGACTACTTTGTTCTCTCTGTCCCTGGGTTCCGCGCCACCCTATGCTCGACCGCCTCTGCGGGAGCCAGCGTTCCTTGCGCGGACTTCAGGTCACCCGATACTTCCATCCGCGGATCAGTCTTCCCTGCGGAGTCGCCGCCAAAGTGTGCTCGACACTAATACCCCCAACCCCCCCTTTTCGCAAGACTTTGCCCCCAGAGTCTTTAGTGAGTCACCCGCTTGAAGTATCTGCGGGGCCTGGGTCGGTCCTGCTCCTAGCACGACCTGCAGTACTTTTCCACTGTACCTCCTTTCCTCTGGAGCTTCTCCGCACACTCATTGTGGACGAAGAGTCGGCACCCTTTACATCGCGCCTCTAGCGTGGGCGCATTGATCAGCCTCTTGCATGAGGAGCAGTGTGGCGCGCGCTCGTACTTTCTGTAGCTCGAGCACCGGTACATCTTCTTACCCTCGTTGCTCCGCCCCACCTCCTTGGAACAGGATGCATGCGCTTGACCTCCGGAGTGCTCACAGCGGAAGACCGTCCCTTTGAGCTAGCCCATGCAGTTGTTTCCGACGCAGGGACGCTTGTTTGAAAACGTCCACTTGATCCTCTGCGTCTTGCCTTGACAGCTGCTACAGGTCCATATGCCCTCCTTTCCGTGCACCCCACACCATAGGTGGCACATGGTTCTGCACATGCCGCAGGGTTTGCCGAATTCATTTAGGTCTTCTTCACATGCTCCGTAGGCTGTGGCCAAGGTCTTGTGGTCATAGGCCAGCGCGGCCCCTTCTTCCGTGATTGCCGCTCCCACACACTTGTGGCATTGTCCTGCCCACACTGATCCGCCTGTCACAAGGCAGGCCTGATGGGCCAGCTTCTTGCATTGGGTACAGTGAGTCCCCGTACTGACGGCCTTGACACAAGTGGGGAAGTGCTCCACGGTCGCTGCGGGCAAGTCCTCCTCCTCCTCGTCCTCCGAGTCCACTTCCTCTCCCTCCACGGTTACCCGAGGTGGCTTCCGAACTCCGCGCTCCTCCTCAAATTCCTAGCGACACCTCCCGCATCTCATTGGTTCGCTGCGTCCTCCCTTGTTGTTCCGCGGCTGCTGTAGGCAGTTTTCGCATGTTTTCCGGTGGCAACCTTCACAGTCCTGCACCATTCTGCCCCATCTATGCCCGCACTGGACGCACGTCTTGCTTTCTTTTTCCTTCTGTGCCCTTTCCGCGGCAACCATCCGTCCCTCCTTCTGCCATTGCCGCATTGTAGCCCCTGAGACTGTGCAAGGTCCTTGCCGTGGTCCCGCCTGCTCTTCCTGTTCCTCCTCTTCCATCTCCTCCTCTTCTGGGTCCCTGGGTCCACGTGCCTCCCCTCCGCCTGAGCCCGGACCAGTTCCGCCATCTCCTCCCTCCTTGTGCTCCGCCTCCTCCTCTCGCCCCCTTTTAACACACTTCAGGCAGGTGCGGTTTAGCCCAATGCAGCTTTTTGCCAGCCCTTGGTGTGCTGGCTGGCCACAAACGCGGCAGACCACCTTCAGCAGCAGCTCTTCCGGCAGATTTTCTCCGCACCACACACAGGGGCCTGTGTAGGAGGCCAATTCATGGGGGCTCATGGGTGCCCTCTTCCGCAGAGTAGCAGCAGGCGTCCCGGTGGTCGTTCCTTCACTGCCTGCTTGTTGTGGCCCGGCCTGTTCCGGCTGTTCTTGCTGTTCCTGCTGTTGACCCTTCTGCTCCTCCCCTCGTGGCCGCTGCCCTGCCTGTCCTTCTCTCGCGAAGACCTCTTGAACATCTGAACCTTCTGTAGGCTCCTCCCCTTGAGGTTCCTGGCTCCACGCTTCCTCCTGCTCCAACACTTGAGCCTCGCACTGTCTCAGCACCTCCTCCGCCCGCCATCCTCTCGAGCCTTTGCGTTCTTTGAGCGGAGGGAGTTCTTCACCCGTTCCTGGTATGTGTGTCTGCCAGGCTGGGGGTAGCAGGACGAATTCGGTGGCCGGGTAGCTCCGCTCGCTGAACCCATTAGGTCTTTCCAGCCAAACGTGCCCCACGTCCACAGCGGCCATGCGGTACACCTCCCTAGCGTTCTCTGCTTCACGTCCGGCGCCTGGGAACGGGCGAAGGTACACCAGGTTCCCTTCTTTGATTTGCCCATGGTTGAGACGTCGGTTCGCAGCGTCGCATCCGCGCCAGGCCGAGACCGAGGCCCGGAGTCGGGCTTCCGCCCTCACCGCGGATGTCTTGCGGCACCGCTCCCGGTACCATTCCTGCACCTCCTTGTCTCTGGTTGCCTCCACTTCCTTTTCCAGGCGTCCGTCCTGCTGCTGTTCCGGATCAAGGGGTAGCCGCAGTGGCGTCTGAGGCATTCCCAATGCGGCACGTGGAGGCTAGCCGAAGAGGAGGGCATGTGGGGAGAATGTCGTGGCGCGGCTGGGGGTGATGTTGATGAAGTGTGCGATTTTCTTTAGGGTTTCTCCCCAGTCTTTGCTTTCCGCAGTGGCCACTGCTCGTTCCAAAATTTCATGCACCCTCTCGACTTGGCCCTGGGACTGCGACCGGTATCGCCCGGAGTGCACGTGCTGCACGCCCCATTCTGCAAGTTCCTCGCGGAACGCTCTTGCGAAATTTGTGCCATTGTCGTTGTGAACGACTCGGCACCAGCCGAAGCGATAGAAGATTTCTTCCCGGATGAAGCGGGCTGCTCGCTCGGAGGACTTGTCGGGGACAGCCAGGACCCATATGAACTTTGTGAAATGATCAATTGCCGCGATCCAATACCGCTCCCCTTGGGCGCGGCGGGGACGAGGCCCATGGAAGTCGCTGATGATGCAGTCCAGTGGCTCGCCGATGGGGGAGGGCAAGAATAGGGGTATGTCCCGCGGAGTGATCTTGCGGTGTCTTTTGCATGGAGCGGAGTGCTGCACCACCTCTTTGACGATTTGCAGGAGGTTTGGTATGTGCAGGATGGGAGACAGCCGCTCCTTAAGTGCCTGCACACCGGTATGGTGGTGACGGTGGTAGGCCTCAACCACCGCTTTTTGCATGGTGGGCGGAGGCACCCACAGGATGTGTGACGTGGTCCGCCAGAGGCAACCGCCTTCCCACGCGTACTGTTCACAGAGACGGGCAAGGTCGTCCTTCTTCCGCCTGTCGTATTCCACCCCCATCTGAGCCCCCAATATTTTGTACACTTTGTTCGCCTCTGCATTCTGCTGCTCCTTGGTTCAGGCGCGGAGCAAGATGTGCGCGGTTTGCCAAATCCGCCAATCTTGTGTTTCGACGGGTCCCTTCTTTCCTGTTTTCTTCGCAGCTGCTTCCCCAGTCTTTTTCTTCTTCTCCTTGTACAGCTCCGGCAGCCCCTGGGCCCGCCTTGCATCCTACTCTGCTTTCATTGCCAACAGGTGCCGCTGGTTCTCCTCGTCATAGGCGGGTGGCTCTCTATCCCAACTGTCTGGGGCTGGGAAGAGCCACAGGATCCCCACCGCACGTAGCTCCCCTTCATCCCACTGGCTGTACAGCCCCACTTCTGGTGGTGCCACGTGCCGCCGCCCTCGTGCTCCGCGAGCCTCGCCTATCTCTGCCTCTGGCTTTTGTCCTGCCACTGCCTCTGGGAGCCGCAGCAGGCCCTGACCCTTTGCGATGGGCTGTTCTTTGTCAGGTCCTGGTGACTCACTGAGTTCTGAGGTTACTATCCCCATGGTCCTTTTTCTTACCACGGGAGCCTCGGCGCTTTCCACGGTCCCTTTCTCTTGGTGCACTGCTGCGCCGGCACCCCCCAGCAGGGGTCGTAAATGGGCTGGGACCGGGCCAGCGGGCATTGGAACATTGCGCAATACCGCCATGAGCAGCTCCATGGCTTGGACGGCATCCCGCTGGGCTTGCACGAGTTGCGCCGGATCGATGCTTTGCTGGGTATCTTGGGCAGGGCGGTGCTGCTTGCTGCGCT
The DNA here is from genome assembly GCA_023375785.1 of Penium margaritaceum. Classification (NCBI taxonomy): domain Eukaryota; kingdom Viridiplantae; phylum Streptophyta; class Zygnematophyceae; order Desmidiales; family Peniaceae; genus Penium; species Penium margaritaceum. The sequence goes on from SZWC01001645.1 coordinate 110,054, forward strand.
TGGCAGCGGGTGCACCAGCAGTGCTATCTTTGACGGTCCGCTTCTCTTGTGCGTGTTGTCGAGATGTCGGTGTAGTATCCGCGGAAGGGGCTTGCTTTTCTGATTTCTTCTGAGGGGTTGCCGCGGCACTGATCGAGGCTGCGTGATGTGAGACAGCTTGTCTGCTGGCGGTTGCGGATGCCGCGGCTCTCTTGGCCACATCTTGGAGTTTGGCTCATTTGTCCCGCAAAGCCGCGGACAAGACCGGCCGGGGAGCATTCTTCAATGCTGTTCTTCTAGCTGCAGCTCCTCTCGCCTGCGCACGCACGTCTTGTGTCCGCCTTCCACTTCCCTTTTGCGCCGCTCCTTGTTGCTCTGCACCCCTTTCCTCTGTCGTTTGTTCAGTTGCTGCCCTTGCTGTCTCCTCCACGGTTCCTCCCATCTCCTTTGTGTCTGCCACTGTTGCCTCTCCTGCTGCTCCGGCCTCCGCCAACTCTGTCCCAAACTCCGCAACCAACTGTGTTGCGACTGCTTCTGCTTCCTGCTTCTCTTCTTCCGCCCTCTGCCACCAGACGGCCTACAGCTTGTCCCTTGTCTGCGCGAGCTCAGGGGAGTTGCGGAGGTATTCCTGAGCTTCTTCTATTTCCACGAGGATGCGGTTCTTCTCTTCTCGACACACCTCAACAGCTTCCCGGGCCCAGTGATGTGTCGCCTCCTCCGTTAGCTTCGTGCCCACTTCTTTCAGTGTCTTCCACAGTCCTTGTGCCACCACGGCTACTATCTTCTATTGTGGGGTTCCATGTAAGGTGCATTGCCAGCATTCATTGATGGCGGCGAACCAGCTCTCGTACTGCGTCCCAGCCGCGGTGAAGCTTGCAAGTTCTGCAGCGGTATACTGAGCCCCCCATCTGGCGGTGACCAGCGCGATCATGTATCCCCACCTCCACACCTTTGCCGCAGTTTTTCTGTCTGGTGCCTCCATTGTTCCCGCTCGCATTTGGTGGGCGTGGTAGAGGGCAAGTGCCCGAGAGCGTTCTTCAAGCAGGTGTACATAGCATCGGGTGGGATCCGCATTTTGATCGTTGTGGACCAGGAGCCACCAGTCACGTGCGGCATTCACCACGCGGTCTGGTTGGTGTGTGTCAAGAAATGTTGCCACACCTGCCATTCCACGGTCCGGCCGGAGGTAGAGGACATTACGGAGCGTCGAGATGAGACGCTCCGCACCCGCTGTTTCCAGCAATTGATCTTGTCGCCCGCGCTGGTTCAGAGCCAATGCAGTCTTGGCCGCGCCTTTCAGCGCGACCTGCCATGCCTTGTTGTAGAAGGAGTCCCCCATTGCTGCACGGACTGCCTCGGGAAGCTCATCTTGTAGGTGCACATTGACGCTGCTGACCACGTCCAGCAGCTGGTTTGCTCTGGGTTGCTCTCCACTGTCACCAGAGCTCTCTTCTAGGTAGGTTTGCGTGCCTTCCATGATTGTTCCTGCACTGAGTGTGGGATTTGGTGTGCCGTGTGCCGGATTGCCTTGTGAGGCTGGTGGGGAGGAGGAGTGCGCTGTTAGCGCAGAGGGACCAGGCAGCGGTGGCATGCCCGCGGATGCGGTCAGTGTTGGAGGTACTCCTGGTGATGCTACTGGGGCTGCTACTGTAGGTGGTGAGGAGGTGCCCACTGCAAGAGGTGCTCTGGGTGAGGCTGTTGGTGCGGAAGGGCCTGATGTTGGAGTCTTTCCAGGTGAGGCTGCCGCTGCTGTAGTCGGGGGTGCAGAGGGACCCCGGGAAGCCATACGTGTCCCAGGCAACACGGAAGGGACTCGAGGAGCTGGAGATGTTTCTGGTAACATAGAAGGTGTTGAATATTTATGCCCCTTGTTCAGTGTTGTAGGACGGATCAGGAATGCTCTGCCCCTTGTGGAGGTATGACCCCTAGATCCGTTGTAGTGTGACTCAACTATGCTCTGTCTCTTGTGAGATATGACCTGTGAGTACACCATGTGGGTGAGTGGTTACCTTGGCCATTTTGTTGATTTGGCCAAATGAGAGGTCATGAGGTCGATCCTGGTCCCATGCATATCTTGTTTGCTGTGGAAGCTTCCAAGAAAGAAAGTCCGTAGCTTCTTGGACGCTACATGGTTGGTCTGTCACCTTGACACTAGGATGCTTATGTGTCAAGCCCACAGTGCAAGTCTATTGGTGACGTGGCTGGTTCAGGCCACTTCCCAGGAATGTGCTTTTGAGTTCTAGGACTGGACAGACAGCTATAAAAGGACTTGTCTTGCATGCTGATCAATCAACCCTTGCTTGATGCTCTCTTGCGTATTGACGACTTGAGCTCTTCTTGAGATGTAATGCTAAGGCGTTAGTACTCTTGAAGGTGAAGTGTATGCCTGATTAAGTTTGGGGTGCATGACACATACCTGCAAAGGAAGAAGGTGTAAGAACCTTTGTGAGCTTTTCGGTTTCGCGGCTTCTCTGCCGGAGGTGGTTAGCTCAGTAGCTAACAAAGGGTTATGGGCCCACTCCTCTGGTTAGGGAAGTTTCACGCACGCAACCGCTGAGGTCACAAGCAGTGAGAGCGCCTTCGCTCTCACCCAACTTCTCTGTTTGCAGGGCAACATCAGCAGGAGGGGAATGCAACACATCTGCACCTTTCTACCTTGGGAGCTGACATCAGCCTACATCAGCCTNAAGAAGGTGTAAGAACCTTTGTGAGCTTTTCGGTTTCGCGGCTTCTCTGCCGGAGGTGGTTAGCTCAGTAGCTAACAAAGGGTTATGGGCCCACTCCTCTGGTTAGGGAAGTTTCACGCACGCAACCGCTAAGGTCACAAGCAGTGAGAGCGCCTTCGCTCTCACCCAACTTCTCTGTTTGCAGGGCAACATCAGCAGGAGGGGAATGCAACACATCTGCACCTTTCTACCTTGGGAGCTGACATCAGCCTACATCAGCCTACATCAGCCTACATCTGCTTGCAACAGCCAACGTGAACAGGGGAAGCAGTTTCCTCTTCTCACCAACAGCCTACAACGGCCTCAAACACAGGTTCATCGGCATCAACAACAGGTGCAGCAGCTGTAGCAGTTGTAGTTGTAGGGATGGCAGGGACAGGGGAACCAGGGAATCATTCGCCCATCCTCCAATTTGATGGAGAGGGGTTTGCACTCTGGAAGTGGCAGTTTGAGATCATCATGGATGACAGAGATTTGCTAGGATACTTTGACGGAACTATCCCAGCACCAAAGGAGGAGGGTGCTGACCTTGTGGCATGGGTCAAGCTCAACAAGAAGGCTCTCGCCATTCTTGTGTCCTCCAT